>SRLM01000033.1:0-27003 GCA_015708895.1 Populus ilicifolia | reverse complement strand
TCATCATCATCATCATCTTCTTCTCTTTCTTTATTATTATTATTATTATTATTATTATTATTATTATTATTATTATTATTGTTGTTGTTGTTGTTATTTATAATTTGTACAATAACCTCCCTGTGGTTCGACCCCGGTCTTGCCGGGTTATTTATTACTTCGACACTCCTGCACTTGGGAGAAGACATTAATCTCTTTGTCGTGTCATATGTCAAATAAATATAGTATAAAATCTTATTATTTAGTTAGAAACCATATACAAATGAGATTCCAATTAGATTATAAATTATTAACATGATTACATTGGTTATCTTCTTCGATTAATGCTAATACTTGTAAATATTGTCAGACATTTATGATTATAACTTATATTAATAACAAATCAAATTCCTTTCATAGTATAGGTTTATGTTATACCATACAGTTAGGCTATGAAAGTATTAAGCATTTGTTGTGCTAACTGTTATATAGCATAAATCTAGATTAGTCATTTAACAAGAAAACTATTAAAAAGTGAATAAGATAACAAATACAAAACATGTTAGTATGAAGCATTAAAGTTCATATTGAGTTTATACTATACTTATTCTTACACCATTACTATAACCTTTTCACCTTGACATAACAAATTCAACTAAATATAATGAAAGAGAGAAACATAAATAAACAAGATAAGAACATAAATAAAATAAAAATTAACTAAGTAAAGAAAAGAAATTGAAAGGTATAAACAAGATATTAATGAAAATAAAACTTAAGCGTTATGAAAATACAATGAGAAAAAGCAGAAGCATGATCTTGATATGGAAACCAAGATGCCTAAATGCATGGAAAATATCTCTTTTTGTAGGCCAAAACTAGAAACTATTGATTTGATAACTAATTAATGCGTAGGTGACCAACTCTTAACTTGGTGATAATCCTTATTTTCTCTTAACTACCCAAAGCATTATTGATAAAGTCAGAATTGGAACCACTTGAAAACATAAATGTTCTAGAAAATTGTTTTAGTTTTCTAGGAAAGAAAAAAAATCATTTGGACTTCTAGATCTCTAGATATGGGCCAAACACTGAACAATGTTTGAGCTGCAGGATAGATTTTGACTTCTTTGTTATTGCTATAATTTGGACTTGAAAATGACTTTTTTAAAACCAGACCTCCATATAAAAGTTGTAGGTCCATGTCTTACCTTTTTATCCATATAAAATAAACCTAAATTCAAGATTGACAGCTCCAAATATGACCTAATTACTAAACAGTGTTCTAGTTTGAACTGTACCGGCATCTCTTTTCTAAGTTTAGCTATCTCTTTGTCCTTTCAATTTTAGTACTTAAACTCACAATCAATCTTTTCATTTATATGATAGACCTGCATTTAAAATAAATATTTATAATAAATTAAAGGTATCTTATATTATTAGATATGTTGTTATAAAACATGTTTTAGTTAAAGAGTTATTGATACTTCAAGTGAAAAATGATGACATAAAACTTTGATAAAAATGTACTTTTAAGTACTAATCAATTTCCTTTCTCAGTTCCTATAAAATAAGATGATGTATGTTAGTATGTAAAATATAAAAAGAAAACATAAGGAAACCAACACCTGAAATCACATGTTGTGATGCTCTGTTTTTTCCATACCCTAAACTGCAATAAAGATGATGAATAGCGCGAAAGTAACTTAACTACCTTCGTACTGTTTATGCATGCGTAAAATATTACACGTACATGGGCAATTAGGGTTGGTCACTTGTATGGGCTAGTGACAAGGTTGGACTTGCTAGATCCAACCTTGCTACGCAAGCTGGTTGGATCTAGCCTAGCCACATGGGCTGGGTTGGGTCTATCTAGCAAAAAAAAATTATTTCAAAAAATTTATGATTTTTCACAAATATTTTTACTGTATTTCAATCAATATCAGTTTCTATTTTTATACTATAAAGATATAAATTTGATATAAAAATATCTGCTTTTCATCAATATATATATATATATATATTTCATGCATACGGCCAAGTCTTTAAAAAAAATAAAAGCATATTGTAATTTCATATAATAAAAAAATTAAAAAAAAACATATTATGATGCATTTTGAATTTAATAACCAGTTTATTAAAGTCATGAGAACTAAGCTAATATTTCAAAAACTCTAAAAAAATTATTTTGTTTTCTTTTAATATCTAGGGTTATGACCTTATATGTAAGATGTATTCCAAATATTAAATTCTTTTTATTGATGTCAGAATTACCCAATAAGATAAGAATCTTTTAACCGAGAGAGACTTTTTTTAAACCATAGATGGACCATCAAAACATGATAAGACCTTAAATTTTATCAAATAATACAGCTTATCTTAGGTAAGATGTATTTAGGGTACTAATTTTTTTTCCTTACACAACCAGTCCTCGTACTCGATCTTTAAGACTAGTTAGGGTTCCTAGTGACTAAAATATTAGATGACGACTCCCATTCTAATTTTTCATTAATAAGAGATATGAAATCCTTGTCTCCTAATATTTTTTTTTATATTTTTAGATAAGATAACATTTTGAGAATGGATGCTTTCGCTGCGACATCGCACACGTGCGACATACATAAACAAAAATAGCATAGTTGAGTGGTGCCATCGACACATTGTTGAAATCAGCCTTACCCCTCTAGGACAATGTAGTGCTCTATTAAGATTTTAGAACTATGCATTTAAATTATTATTATATCTTATTAATTGCATGTCTATTCTTGTCCTCTAAAATAAATCTCTATTTGAGTGTTTGTTTCATTGTTCTCCTGATTATGATTTTCTATGTACTTTTAGGTGTCTTTGTTTTCTTTTTTTGACATCTATATCATGCTCATAAGCTAGATTTTTGTTCATCTCCATATGTGTTCTTAGGATATAGTTCATATCATCCTGGCTATCATCGTCTTGATTTAGTGTCTCAAAGTATTTACGTCTCTTGTCATGTTTGTTTTCATGAAGAAGTGTTTTCTTTTGCAAATTCTAAATAAATAACACAACAATCATTCACCTCCTTATAACATGCACAACTCCCAACCTTGAATCCCTCCCTAAAGTTTCACCTTATTACCCCACCAATTCACTAAACCAACAGCTCTAACCGGCCACCTACTGCATCCCTTTAGATCCACTAGTCGCCTACTATCTCATCGCCACCTAGCATTGCCCCTTTATCACCATATGCTTGTTTTTTTAATGATTATTGTGTGAGAATAAGTTCTTATTCAGAGTTGCATGCTTCAAATTCTACTATTGCAAAGATGACTTGTTTTGTCATAAATTCTCCACTCTCTACTATTGCATAATTTGATCCTTCGATAAGTTCTCCTACTGATCTGCAACTCCATATCAATCTCTCCTCGTATCCTTTCTAGAAGCTCATGGGTTTAGGTTCTTCTTCCTTTTTACCTGCTGTTTGTCAGCATCCCATGGTCCTCCATCATCAGTTGTAGAAAACCACTTTGCTCACAACATCTACAACTATCTCTATTGCTCTAATTTTCAGGTAATGTCTCCTTCTACCTTGGAACCCATCACTTTTTTTTTTAAACTGACAGGTTTGAAGCTTGGCAGGGTGCTATACTTGAGGAAATTTAGGCCTTGTGATCTAACGACACCTGGTCCTTGTTTCTTTTTTATTCTTCAATGAATGTTGTTAGTAGTTAATAGATAAACATGATAAAGTGTTGTGTTGATGACAATATTAAGAGGCATAAGGCACATCTAGTTGCTAGAGGTTTTTCTCAGCAAGAAAGCATTGATTACTCTAAAACTTTCAGTCATGTTATTAACAAACGATCATCAGATTATTCTTCTTCATTGTGGTTTTGTGTAATTAAAAGATTCATCAACTTCATATCTACAATGCTTTCCTCAATGACATTCTTAATAAAGAGGTATATATGAAACAATCATAAGTTTTATTGACTATGTCCTTCCTTTTCATGTATGTATATTGCATAAGTCGCTATATATTTTAAAATAGACCATGCAGGCTTGGTACATCTTTTTGAATGATTTTTTGCTCTCTATTGGCTTTCACACTTTTAAAGTTGAGACCTCCTTATTTATATTCTCTATTGGTGCTGATATCTTTTATCTCTTAGTTTATGACTATATTCTGCTTATGAGTAGAAACTTAACTATACTTTACCACTTAATATAGTTGCTAAGCTTAGAGTTTAAGCTTCATAACTTAGACATTGTTCGTTATATCTTAGGTATTGAGGTTCAGTCTGCCAATATGAGTCTGATGCTATGACATATAAATATACACTTGACATCCATACTCGAGCTTGTATGATCTCTTGCAAACCTGTTAATACTCTTATCTCCACCTTTAAAGCTATCATATTGCCAAATCATTTATTTTTTTTATCCTACATGGTTTCATCAAATTATGGATGCTTTTCAATATCTCACCTTTACAAGAATAGACATTTGCTTTGCTATTAATATAGTTTGTTAGTTTATGCATGCTTTTACATATTCTTATTAGATTACCATTAAACACATTGTGCATTATCTTGAAGATACAATAACCTATGACTTATACATCACTTAAAATTTCTATTTTGCATTACATGACTTTACAGATGCAAATTGGATAGGAGTATTAATGATCATAAATCTACGGGTGATTACCTTATTTTCTTTAGTCAGACTTCAATTTCATGGAAATCAGGTAAGCAACGTATAGTTGCTTGCTCCTTTACTGAAGCTAAGTATAAAGCTTTAACAAATAGCATTACTGAGGTTATTTGACTTTATTATTTATTGATAGATCTACAGACCCCTTATGTTTCTACTTTTACCATTTGGTGTTTTACTTCTAGTGTTACTTATTTATCTACAAATCTTATCTTTCATACTTGTAAAAAGCAAGGTTGATTATTATTATATACAAGATAAGGTTGTGAAAAAAGAGATTCAGATTTATTTTATCTCCTCTCAAGATCAACTTGCAAATGTTTTTGCCAAGTCATTTTCCATTACTTCTTTTACTGCTTTTCACTTCAAGTTTCGAATCGATTATCCACCCTTAACTTGAGAGAGTATATTATAGAATGTATACATATAGAAAATATTATATATACTATTCTAGTGTTGCAATCTTTACCTTTACTATAATATATTATTCTATCCATATAAATAAAAAATAATTAGTTAAATAATAAATTAAGCCTCCTTCGTTTTCTTTTCACTATGATACATGTTAACACAAGAAATACTAATAATGCTGGGTCTGCCCGCGGAGAAATATTTTAACTCTAAGATTATTGAATTGAATGATGAATTGGCAAGGGGGGCAAAAAGAATTATTGGTGGCCGCAGATGATACAAGCTAATACATCCATGATTGTAATTATTGCTTGTGGGCCGGGGTTGAGAGCATCAGTAGTCTTGTGCATATCAAATGACAAATATGTATGCAAGCAGTGATAGAAATAAGAAAAGCAAAGGCCAGCAGCAGCAGGAGGTTAAACATCTGAATCAGATGGAATGCCATAAATCGGATGATTTGATTCTATCTATCATTATTCATGGTTTGCACTGCCATGCGTGCACCAACCCTAGATAGCCCTAGGCAAGTCTTCAGTAGTAATCTTAACTTGAACACGCAAACTAAAAGCTTGTGCTTTTGCTATGCTATACTAGTGATCATCTTATCAGTGTCAGCTGTCAAAAGGGATCCAGCTTCTAAAAGCTTATTTTGGAATCTTTCTACCTTTCTGCTAAATTACACAACCCTTCCCCTCCCTTCCTTGCGTCATGCGATGCCAATTTCCATGCCAAGAGGTGTGGGTGTATATACAATCAAATTTATGGTATATACATATAAATGGTGTACTTATTAAATTCACAATATACAGTAGCTAGTATTAGCTAAAAAGATATGTAATTAGCAAGTTGATGATGAGAAAGCTGGTGGTCGCATCATATCGATCAAAAAACAATTAATATTATGTTCTAGAATATGGACTATAAGTACTAGTGGTTCTTTTTGAGTAGTTTAATTTAAAAAGAATCAAATAACCACGTACGAGCAGGACACGAACAAGCAGGAGAGCGGGAGGGTTTTGATCATATATATATGGGGTTGCAGGGTGTTATAGGAGGCAAGGACAGGTTTATTTTGGGAAGTTCGATGATTTTGTTGTTGAGGGGACAAAGGACAGATATTAGGGTTATTAATGGTGCACATATGAAAGACAGCGATAGGTATATACGGGTACTTATCGCAGAAAACAAGACGGAAACCTAGCGAGCTCACGCATATATGCATTTGCATTCCCTCTTTACAAAACACCTGCGTGTGTGTTTATATGTATGTATGTATGCATGCATGCATGTATAGAGCGAGTTTTGGGGAGCAATTGTGGGCTTTCTCTCTTCATCGTTCGTTTCCAAAAAATAATCAGACAAACTGATGATCAAGTCTTCAGCATCCACGATCCATCCTAGCTACATTTCCTTTCCTTAATTAATGGTAAGAGAGAAGACACACACACTAAGACAGCAGTATAAATTAGTTAAAAAACAACACTCTTAATCAATTACCTCATTTATATTTGGATCAATGAAAATTAAGGGAGGCTAGAATGCATTATGATCATTAAAAATAGAATGAAAACCAGCACCCCAATATCACACGAATTAATAAATTAACAGACAAAGAAAACTCTCCTGGCTAAGAAGAAGAGAAGATGCTGCAATATATATATATATAAACTGCTTAATTTGTCAGTGGAAACTGATTGTCGTTTTCCTAGTCAATATAATAATATACATAAACTCTCTTGGCTAAGAAGAAGAGAAGATGCTGCATATATATAAACTACTTAATTTGTCAGTGGAAACTGATTGTCGTTTTCCTAGTCAATATAATAATACCTATCTTATCATGCGAATACAAAACATTTAATTGATTGGATTAACTGAATCAGTATGTAATTAATTAATTAATCAACAAAGAAAGAAAAAGGTCAGGAGTCCTCAATACCTAAATATAAGACAAATAAATAAGTAACCCTCAATAGGAATGTATTGATGTATACGAGGAGACGTTAACAAAGGAAGGGAAAAAAAGAAAAAAAGAAACCCAAAAATCCCATGTTTCAACGTACGAACGTGTGTTCATAAACACACATTACAAAAAAACAATGAGTACTGGAGCAATAAAAATACCTTTTACTTAAAAAACTTAAATAATATGATAGGAGTATAAAGTTGTTTTTAATAGAATTAATTTATTATTATCATATTAACTGAGGTTAAATAATTTTTTTTTTACATTTTAAATTAACAGTCTAATATCTTATCCTTAAAATTTTAAAAAATAATATAAAACTAGGTATAAGGATTTTTTAGTATTTTTAAACTTTAAATGCATCGTAAAATAATTGTATTACTTTTACACACATTTCTAAAAATAAAACTATCTACTAGTGTCAATTAGATCTTTTTTATATTCTAGGTTATTGTCTATTTAAATGAAGGATAATTAAATCTTTGAATATATATAAAAATAATTAATAATTAATAATTAATAATTATTAATATGTGGAAGCTATGTCGATGTTATGTCATTTTTCATAATGATATTGGAAATGACATTTTTTTTATATGGTGCAATTGACCTCCGATAATATATTTTTCCTTTTTTTTTCCCCACACCTTAACTTTCATAGTATCCCTTCAAAAAATTAAATATATCCTCTAGTTGATGTTAACTTTAGTTTTAATTTTTATTTTTTTTATTGCTATTTATTTTTTAATATTTTTTAAAGTTTATTTTATTTTATTTTAACACTAGATATTTTATTTATTTTATTTTTTAATTCAATTTGGTTATCATTCTTTTAAATGATTTTTTTATTTAAATTTCACCCCATAACATTTTATTTTATTTATTTTTATTTAATTTTGGTCCTTATTATTATTTTTATTTTTTTATGTTTTTATCTATTTTATTTTATAATTTAGCTCCTAATTATTTTCTTTCATTTAGTTTTTAAAAAGAATTGGTCTCATGACTCGAGTCACTAATTTAAAAGATTATCTCAATTCAACTTTGGTTTTTTGTATTTTTTAATTTTATCATTGAATGTTGAGTTCTAATCTTTATTATTTGTTACACTTTTTTTTATGCGAGGATATCTCAATATCTTGTCCTTAGTTATGAGATAATTGAGTTAAACTAGGTTTATTTGAGTTTTTTATGATATTTTTTTAAATTTCATCATTTAAAATTATATTATTGATCTTGAAAATTTGTTATTTTCTTCACTTTTGTTTTCTGTGAGGTTATTCTGGATCCCGGGTAATGAAGTTAATTCAAATTGACTATTTTTTTTATTAGTTTAACTAAAATAATTTTTTTCTAGTTTTTTTTTTTCAAAATATTTTTTTCCAATCAAATATTTTTTTCATTAATATTTTTTTAATTTCATCGTTTGACATTAGGTTATTAAGCATTGGGATTTGTGATTTTTTTTGGCTTTTTTTATGTGGGGTTCTCATGGGTCACAAGTTCGTTGAGCTAACTCAGATTTACCCTGGTTTTTGTTGTGATTTTTTTAATTGATATAACTTTAGTCCTTTTTCTAGTTTCATTTTAAACAATTTAATTTTTTATATATCCCAATCTCATGATGCAAATCACTGGTTAGCCATGCGAACCCAAGTTTCTGCACTATTTTTTTAATTGATTTATTTTTAATTTCATAATTTAACATTAAGTTATTAAACCTTAAGCTTTATGGTTTTTTTCACTTTTATTTCTGCGAGATTATTCCAATCTTATATTCTAGGTCCTGTATTATTCAAATTAACCTGAGTTGACTTAAGTTATTATTACATGAATATTTTTTTTTAATGTTAGAAAGAATTTAACTTGGCTTATAGCATGAATTCTCTGTAAGCATTTGTTTCTATTCATTATAATAATGAAATGATCATTTTACCTTTTCCAAAAAAAATCTACATGCCTTTGTTCTAGGGATATCCTTTTCTTTTTATATAATGTATTAGTTATTAAAAATTTGTTCGGGGGTATAATTATATTTTCCATCTTCTTTACATAATAAAATGATTGAATTACCTCTAAAATCCAATAATACAAACCTAGTAGGGTGGGTGAATAAGTCTTTTTGATTGTTAATGTGCAAGGAATTGACAAGTATGCTTATGTGGTCAAAAAATCTAAACCATAATTTAGGGGCTTTAGGTCTTTTTTTTTTGTAATTATCAGGGTAATCAAGGTCATAGATGTTCTTTTGTATTCATTAAATATTATTTAATTTTAAAAGTTGTTGGCATGTATGACACCTTTTGTGCCATAAAATTCCTTTCCATTGTATCATTGGATATGACATTGCGTTCTTTTCCTCCGAGTATGCAATGTGTCATGGATATTGGATGGTTTCTTATTAGCCATCCTTTCTTGTTTTCTCATTGTTTTCTCTTTCCTACGTAAGAACATAGAAGCTAATCATTTTCTTACTTATTATTTCAATTTTAGTTTTTATTTTTTTGATTTTTTATTTTTGTCCTTGACTATTTTATTAACATTTTATTTATTTTCAATTTAATCCTCAATTCTAATTTTTCATATATAATTTTTTTAATTTGGTCATTCTTTTAATTTTTATTTTTTTCTCAGCTCTTTTGTCAAGGTTTTAGTTATTTTCAATTTTATCATTTAATTCAAGTCAGTGATGTTTTAGTTTTTCTAATTTAATCTTTATTTTTTTTATTTTGTTAATTTGTATTTTTGTTTTTAATTTAACCCTCCAATCAAATAATTGTTCTTTCCCTCTTTATTTTTTATTTTGATTTTCATTCTTAATATTTTAATTGCTATTTTTTTATTTTAGATCCTTTCATGTAAATGATCCCCCCACCCCATGTTCAAATTTTAATTAGTTGATGATTGAACTTCTTAATTTTTTAATATATATTATTTTTAGTCTAATAACTTGTATCACAAGTTTTAAAATTTATCCATCATATATTTTTCAAACCTGATCTAGGGGTTGACCTAATAAAAATCTTGGTTCACAGATTAGAGGGTTGACTCAGGTCAACTTTTTATTTATTTATAAAATATGAAAATGACATTATTTTAAGAGAAAAATAATAAAAAAGAGAAAAGTTAGATTGTTTTTTTAAGACTAATTAGGTTTTGAGTTAAGATCATGTCAGGTTAATTTTTCATTTATTTTTATTGAAATCCAACTTGGCTTGGCCCTAAATTATCTGGGTCATTAGTCAAACTATCGGTTAGGTTTCAAAACATTAATATCTTAAGTTATCTTCATTTTATTATAAAAGTTATGGAATTTGCTGGTTAAATGATATATATTTATAAATGTTATATATTTATCAAACAACAACTGACACGAGTTTAACTTTTTTTATCATGATATTTTATTTTTTCCTGTTTACTACCATTGTCAATTTCTCTGGGGGCGCCTATAATCCGAGCCATTTCATTTTCTTGATTTTTTAGAAAAGATAGACGCCTAGACTGCGCTTTTTATGAAAAATGTACGGATATATGGCGGAGCCATAGCTTGTACACCACTAATTAAGATTCTAAAAATAGGGAGTAATTAAACATAAACAACATCAGTTCATTAATTTGAACTACCCGAAAAAGAACCGATGGATCAAAGGTTGCATTAAACATGCATCCCTTGCTCAGGGAGCACTGAATTCTAGCGAATTAGATGGGAGCCATATTGGGCTGCAGGTGGCCGGTGCGCTCTGAAGCCAAAATTTAACATCCTTCATTGCCTGTTAATTACTATTGCATCGCCTAATGTTAAGCCAAGAGAATCGATGGATCAAGCCATATGTCTAGAGACTCAAGATATGATATCTTGCATTTGCATGCGCACATATATAGCTACAATCATTGCTGCACGATCAGGTAGCAGAAAGGAACTAGACAATTAATATTCATTCATTATATTTTCTTAATCTATAACTTTAGTGGAATTAATGAGCGGTTGAGGTCATAAATTAGTTAGCTACCAAGAAGAGACAATTAATTTAGGTAGCTAGCTAGTGCCAGGAAGAGACAGAGAAGAGGGAATGATTCTGCCAACCTAAGAAGAAAGAATTGTTGAGAATCTGAAGCTGATAACCCTCTGAAGGATAATGGAGCCTTAGCAAAAGCTTGGCCTGTGAAAGTGCAAAGGGACTCAGTGGAACGCTGCTAAAACCTACACTCTTTAGCAACATTTCCCAAGTCTCAAACCTCTGGTGCCTTTCTCTTCTTACCTCTCCTTCTGCTGCTACTATGTCCATTATTTCCCTCCCAAACCATATCTGCTCAACTGCCAGTCTCTCCCTGTTGTTTGGTGGTAGGGTTGCCTCCAAGGAATCGAAGAGAGCTGTGTAGTGATCCAAGGCCTCCAGGAACCTCTGCAAGAAGAGAGGGTTGTTGTGGCTGGCCTCCCTTTCAGCAACCGTCACTACCTTGGGGTTCAAGGCCTTGATTTTATGGAGAAAAAGGAGCAGTTCACGAGAATCATCCTTAACGAACCTGTGAAGATACAACACGCAGTTCACGGCGAGGGCTTCATCTGGGAGAAGAGTAATTGCTGATGGGAGATGGAGAGCGAGAGAGGTAGGATCATTCTTGAGAAGGAGAAGAGGATGAAATTGGAACCCGAGGCCTAAGGAGTGGGCAAATTTCAAAAGGCGGTCTCCAGTTCTCTGGAGAATATTCAAATCATGACCGGTTCCGGTGATTCGAAGCATTGGAGGGGGATGAAGAGTGTTGTTAGATCGGTGAGCCAAAGCTTGCATCAATGGAGGCCATTGCACCCCATGCATGATATCGAAGTCTATGATGTGAATGGCTTCCTGCCCTACTTGTATGGCTTCCAAGATAGCCTGATTTGCAGTTAGATGGCAGAATCTTATGAATGGGGTGATCTGATTCAAGGACAAGTAGCAAGAACGAAGAGTCTCCTGATCCGTCGACTCATAGCTGATCATCATCATCTTGTTATTAGTATTAGTAGTACAAGGAGGACTGAAATCAAGAGGAGCAGTACTAGTGCTAGTGGGGGTGGAATGACGATTAAGGCGGAAAGAAAGGGCTTGAACAAATTGACGAACCAACCTCTCAGTGGAATCGCCATAAGGAGAAGAGTTGGAGGATAAAAGGTGGGAGAAAAGGCGTTGAGCTGCGGAGAAGTCAGATTGAGAGATGAGGTCTGCGCAACTGACTAGCAATTGACGCATATGAAATGCCGTTGGTGGAGGTGGAATCCCTTTTACTTGA
The DNA here is from genome assembly GCA_015708895.1 of Populus ilicifolia. Taxonomy (NCBI): domain Eukaryota; kingdom Viridiplantae; phylum Streptophyta; class Magnoliopsida; order Malpighiales; family Salicaceae; genus Populus; species Populus ilicifolia. The sequence goes on along the minus strand of SRLM01000033.1, from coordinate 14,678 downwards.
TCTGGATGATCATGGGAATTGTTAGATGAACTCATCATGCTGCTGTGAACGTGACTGTGACCGTGAGCCAAACACAATTATCCTTTCGGCATAATGCACTAGCTAGCTTTTGTAAGATAATAGAAATATTGGAATGGAATATTATAGGGTATGGTAAGAGATCATACATACATACATACATATATGAATTGATTAGAAATTAATTTCCTGTTGCTTGGGGAACCAGAAGGATTATAACTCTATAGCTAGCCTATCTCTCTCTAATAAAGATTTATGAAGATGATTAAATTAAAAACCAAACCAGCTAGGTGCGCGCGTCTATATATATAAATGAAGCAAGAATTTGGGTCGCATTCTTAATTTGCTACACACATAACCATGTAGTGAAGATGCAGGCAGCAGAGTTTGCATTAATATGATAAGAACATGAAATAATATATGCCAAATACAGGGAAGGAGTACGTGTTACCAGCTAAGCTTGGCAATTAAGTAACAAAGCACCATGCACCAACCNCCCCCCCCCCCCCCCCCCCAAACTCTTGTACCATTGTTGTCATGGCTTTCCTTATGATATCAAAGAACCACCGCCTCTGCAAAATCAGTTCCAATTCCTTTTCCTCACCCAGAAGGCTCATGCCTGAGCACTCTTAACTACTGTTGAGTCTAATTTAGGTGATGAAAATATTTTGAAGTCTGATTTTTTCCTCAACCTCATCATTCTCTGGAAAAACAAAGATGATTGCTACGGCAGCCATCTATACAAAATATTCTTCTTCTTTTTCTTCTTATTTGTTTCGAGTCCCTTTCTATTTACAGGGCCAATGTTTTAGGTTTTTCTCCTAAAACATTACCTAATGCTACAAAAAGATAAATTAGTTGTAAAAAAACCCCACAAAAAAAAAGTGATTTTCAAATCATCAATCATCTCTTGATAATGGACAATAAGAGCACATTATACAATATACTAAAAAGGCTCAGTGTCTCTGCTACTGTTCACGTAGGCTCAAATCACCATGAATTAAAATAATATAATGACAACCCAACCCTTGCCACAAAGAATTGCAAGGGCATTGAGGGAGAGGTAGGGTTGTCTTTTCATTGGGATGCATTTGACCTTAAAGGGATGGTTGAGGAGAAAATAGTCACTTCAAATTTTGATGGGGTTACTCTAAGTGTAAGCCAGACCTGGACACCCACATGAGGACACCTGGTGCTTAGGCTGACTTGCCCTTGTGCTTAGGCTGACCTGCCCTTGTGCTGGGTCAAACTTGAGTGCCATGTGGTGTTGGGGCTGACTTGCTCTTGCCTTGGGTGTTAACGAGGGTCGCACCTTCAAATGAGGACACCTGATGTTTGGATTGACTTGCCGTTATGCTAGGTTTAACCCGAGCACCACCTGGACGCATCCACACCCTACCTCATGCTGAGTTTGACTGCATCTCCACCCAACTCCACACTATACCTGGATGTGGGCGCACCTGATCACACTGAACGTGACCGTGTCCAACTCCATGTTGGCTTTGGACACTTCCAAGCCCAACCTTATATTGAGTCTGGATATAATCAAGTCCTGCGCTGGACCCAATTTAGTTGGTCCAGCATTGCACCTAATGGCAATGGGTCCTACGCAGGACCCAAGTCTAATAGGTCCTGCTTCAGGGCCCAATTTGTTTAGGTCCTTACTAGTAATTTGTGTTATAAATATTCTTTGATTTTTTTAATATAATAATAGATGTTATAAATATTATTATTTCTCTTATATCTCAAAGTCATCAATATAAACTAGAAGATATAAGATATCAGCACCAATAAACAAGATAAATAGGGAGGTGCCAACCTTGGAAGCATGAAAATCAATAAAAAGCAGAAAGTCACTCAAACAAGTGTATCATACCCGTGAGGTCTATTTTAAAACATATAGAGATTTATGCAAATGACACACAAGAGAAAGAAGAGCATAATTAACAAAACCTAAAGGTTATTTGATGTATACCATTAAGGAATGCATTATAAATATCAAGTTGATGGATCTTCCAGTTATGTGAGACCTAAATGGAGAAGACTAATTTGACAATCGCTTGTTTAACAACTAGACTAAAAGTTTTAGAATAATCAATGCCTTTTTACTATTTAAAGCCTTTAGCAACTAAGTATGCCTTATATTGCTTAATATTGTCATCTATATGACACTTTATCCAATACACCCATTGACTACCAACAACATTAATTAAAGGATTAAAGAAAACCAAGGACCAGGTGTTATTAAGGCCTAGGGCTTGAATTTCATCGCTTATAGCACCATTCCATGCCTTATACTTGTTAGCATTAAAGAAGGCAATGGGTTTAAGTAGGAGAGGACATTACCCGAGAGATAGGTGCAGTAAATAAGGCTATAAACGCTGTAAAAAGTGTAGTTTTTGACAACTATGGGCGAAGAACCATCAGATGTTGATAGGCGGTAGACCTAGGAGGAGAGAACTTTGAATCGAGAAGTTGTTAAAGTGAATAAGAGGAGAGATCAATAAAGAGTTGTAGACTTGTAAAGGGATTTACCAAAGAACTTGTGTCCACAACAGCAGAAGAAGAAGAGCCTATTGCAGAATCTATGCTAGTGGTAGTAGCATACTAAAAAAGATATAATTTTTAAGGAGAAGAACTTGTACCTGCATAATGATAATCAGAAAAACAAGCAAAAGGTGACACAAAAGGAAAGGCTGTGTGATGGTGGTATAATGGCAGATAATAGTGGGGAATGAGGTTGTTATTTTTATGGAGTAAGAGATGCGACAAAGTTGATAGGAGGGGTGAGTGGTGGTGTTACTGGGTGAAAAATAGGGGAGGTAATCAAGGTGGGCAAGTGTGTAAGCTAGGTATAGGAGAATATGGGTTGAGCTATTTGTTCAGATTTTGCAACTAGAAACACATTTTTATAAAAACGAACATGAGATGCTAAATCAAGACAATAATAACCAAGATGAGAGGAATTATAACCTAAGAAAACATAAGAAGATGAATGGAAATACAACTTATTAGTATGGTATGGACACAAAAAAGAGAAAAATAGAGACACCCAAAAGTACATAAAAAAATAAAAGCAGGAGTATGATTAAATAAACATTCAAAAGGAGACTGATTTTGGAAGACAAGAGTAGGCATGCCATTGATGAGATATACTAATTGGGCTACGTCACTAGTTTAGTAGGGGGAGAAGGTAGCAATGGCAGTAGAGTCCATTAAAGAGGGGGAGAGAGGAGGCCGATTACAAGAGGGAAGAGGGAGAGAATACACTACTAGAAATTCACTTAATCCCAACAGAATTACCAATTGAATAACTCTATTCAAAATTTAAGGTCACCATTACCAACTGCATTTAATCCATCATTAATTTCTTTAGTAGCTCTCGATGACCAAATTTTATCAGTAGTTACCAACAAAATTATTGATGGAATGTTGAGAATATGTAAAAAAAAGGCGGTTCATTGACGTGGAGGTTATTGAGGGTATTTTTTTTATCAATGGAATCACTGTGGTATTTAAAATGTTAGCTCCATACAGTGACATGACCAATTCATTAGTGAATGCCGATGAAATGACCAATGAATTCAAAATGGCAGCTTCATGGTAATGTGCCCTGTTTACTGTCAGACTAGCTGATGAAATCATAAATGAAATAGATCCATTAGTAAAGCTGTCAGTACAAGTTTATATATCCCCCCTGTCTATCGACCCTCTCCTCCTCTATTTCTCGTTCTTCTTCCCTATCTCAACTCTATCCATCTGCAAACAACCAGCCCCCCTAAAAAAACCTCTTTCTTTTCAGCACAATAAGTCATATTTCTTGAAGTCTTCTCATCACAACATCTGTGTTTTGATTTGTCGATGAATTTTTATCAGTTTTTATAAGTAATTCTATCTTTTTAAATTTTAACATTTAAATGTGAATTTTATTATTTTTTTAGTATATATATTTTGTTAGTAGATGTACATGTTTTATTATTATTTCTCAAACTTATAATACATGAATGTATAATTTTATACTTGTTATGAGTTGTTTTAGATTTTATAAGATTATATTTGTTTATAAATTGTTGAAACTTTATTGAATTACTGAATTACACGTGGTGTTTTGAAATAATTAACAGCTTGTTTAATTGGTCTGTTTTAATTTTTATCATTAATGGTATTACTGAGTTGTAATTTCTATAAATTCATATATATATATATATATATGGACGTTGATAATTGATAAATAATAAATATTTCATATTTTTGAGAAGTTTTAATTGGTTTGTTGGATAATCTCGAGATAAACTAATATTTTTGCAAATTTATTTACCTAACATAGTTAATTAATACATGTTGTCATCATAATTTTATAGAGGTTCAATTGAAGTTATGAATGATTATTCATAGATGTATTGAGATTCACCCCAAGGATTATGAAGTATGGATTATTGTAACGGGGTTTAGGGTCTTATTAATTTTGCAACATCTATTCCCATAAATTTTACTGAAGGCGATATCAGGTGTCCATGCAGAAAATGTCAAAATAAAAAGTATCTGCATCTAAATTTTGTAATGATGCATCTTCTATATAAAGAGTTTATAGAGAATTATCAATGTTGATATGCATATAGAGAAGTATTTATTAGTAAGAGGAGAATGAAAGAAAGGGTGGTTGGGTCAACTTTTAGCGCTAACAACGTGTATGAAACGACAAATGACAACATTAATCCTTGCAAGAATATGACTATGAATGCAATAAGAATAAATCAAGGTAATGTCAGTCAATGTCCAATTATAGAAGAAGAATCTAATGCAGATACAACTAGGTTTTTTGATTTATTGAAAGATTCTAGCAAACCATTATGGGATGACTGCATGAACTACAATAAATTTTAGGCTATAGCATAAGTGTTCACCATCAAGTCAGATCAAGGGTTATGTTCTTTTGTTAAAGGTAGCAACTAAGAAAAAAGGATAATATATAAAAAAAAGAGAAAAAGAAAAAGAAAAAAAATGATAATAATAAAAATATAGATAAGTTTGGTTTCGTAACTTCCCTAACCTAAGCAATTAAGCCCGAAGGGGTGTTTTAACACCTAATACCCTAAAGTCAACTGACTTGGAAGCTATTGACCCAACGCTTGTTACATGGGTTGAGGAGAAAAGCTTAAGGAAATCAAACATTGCACTATCTACATATTAGTATCTACGACCCGAGTTACTAAGCTCGTAGGGGTGTCTTAACACCTAATACCCTAAGACCAACTGGTCTGAGAGTCATTAGCTGAAAGCTCGTTACATGGGTTAAAAATGCATGATGTTTTAAATTATATGTATATATATTAAAAAAAAAGACAAAAATAATAATCCTAGCCAATGGAAGTTAACCTTAAACATTAGAACACAAATTTTGTTTTCTTCCAAGAAAAGCCCTATAATTATGTGTTGATACAATGAGCACAAAAGAAAGGTTTTTGAATATCTTGTTAAGAGGTATTGAGCAGGTATATAAATATAACGAGAGTTTGTTCATCTGGATAAAGTAATGAAAGTTAAATGATGAATACCTTGCTTTGTGAAATTTACAAATTGTTTTTCTATTTTAACACTTTGATTACTAGGGACTAGTAATAAGCTAGTTGGGGGGTGTGATTAGTAGTCAAAAGTGCATTTTTATCATGGTTTTATATCATCATTTTGCACTTGAAGTATCAATAACTCCTTAACTAAAGTACGTTTGATAATAATCTATCTAATAATATAAGATACCTTTAATTTATGGTAAATATCTATTTTAAATGCATGCCTATCACATAAATGAAAGGATTGATTGATGACTTTAAGAACTTCAATTGCAAAGGTAAAGAGATGGTCAAACTTAGAAAAGAGATGTCGGTGCAATCCAAACCGGAACACTGTTCGGTAATTGGGTCATATCTAGAGCTATAGATCTCAGATTTAGGTCTACTTTATATGGATGGAAAGGTAAGACATAGGCCTACAACTTTTATATGGAGCCCAAGATCTGAAAAGGTCATTTTCAAGTCCAAATTGTTGCAACAACAAAGAAGCCCGAATCTGTCCTCCAGCTCGAGCACTGTTCAGTACTTTGGCCATATCTGGAGTTCTAGAAGTCGAAATAAGCTGAATGTTTTACATAAGAAAGCTGAGATAATTGCCTAGAACTTTTATGTTTTTAAGTGGCTCTAATTTTGACATCATCAATGACGTTTTGGGCAGACAAGAGAAGATAAGGATTGTCACCAAGTCAAGGGTTGGCCATCTACTCATCAATTAGTCATCAAATCAATAGTTCCTAATTTTGGCCTATAAAAGGAGGCATTTACCATGCATTTAGTCATCTTGGTTTCCAGATCAAGATCATGCTTTTGTTTTCTCTCTTTGTATTCTTTATGCTTTGTTTTCATTAATATCAAGTTTATGCCTTTCATTTCCTTTCCTTTGCCTTGTTAATTCTAATCTTATTTTGTTTATCCATTTTTCTTTCTTCCATTATGTCTAGCTAAGTTAATTATGTCAAGGTGAAAAGGTTACAGTAATGGTGTAAGAATAAGTATGGTATAAACTTAATATGGACTTTAATGTTTAATACTAACATGTTTATATTTGTTATCTTGTTCACTCTTTAATACTTTGCTTGTTAAATGATTAATCTTGATTTATGTTGTATAACAATTGGTACAACAAATACTTGGCACTTTCATAGCCCATACTGTATAGTATAACCGACACCTAAGCTATGAAAGGAACTTGATTTGTTGTTAACATAAGTTATAATTATGAATGATTAATGAAATTTACAAGTATTAGCATTAATTGAATAAGATGACTAAGGCAATCATGTTAACAATCTATAATATGATTGGAACCTCCTTTGTGTGTGGATTCCAATTGAACAATAAGAGTTTATACTATACTTGTTACCATTAGTGAAACCTCTAACCTTGACATTTGTTATTATCATTGTTAATCCTTACTTTAATATTTCATCTCAAAGTTCTCATCTCCTTCTTTATTATTATTATTATTATTATTATTGTTGTTGTTGTTGTTATTGTTGTATTATTGTTATTTATAATTTGTACAATAACCTCCCTATGGTTCGACCCCGTTCTTGCCAGGTTATTTATTACTTCGACACTCCTACACTTGGGAGAAGACATCAATCTTTTCGTCGTGTCAATCATGGATGTGAAAGGGAAGCCAAAGGACAACATCAAGGCTAGATTGGATGTAACTTTGTTTTGTAACCGAAAAAATATGGAGTTGGTTTGTGATTAGTCATGGGTCATAAAACCAAGACTAAACTTCGTGTTAGAGAAAAACGCACAACTCTTAGTCTATCTATGGCTTAAGAGTCTATGTTTTTTGGATGGACATGTCTCGAACATATCAAAGTTGGTTAATATGGAGGAATGCAAATTGTATGGAATGAAGTGTCATGACTGACACGTATTTATGCAAACATTCATCTTATTAGCTTTTCGTGATTTGTTGCCAAATGAGATATGAGATACATTTACGAAGATCAGTCATTTCTTTAGAGATTTATGCTTCAGTAAGTTGAATGTTGATTACATTGAAAGGCTTGAAACGAATATCATTGAGATACTATGCAAACTTATAATGATATTCCCTCCATCTTTTTTGACTAAATGGAGAATATCCCTATACATCTACTATTCAGGGCAAAAGTTAGAGGACTGGTCCAATATAGATGGATGTACCAATTTGAACTGTTAGATATTATAGTTGTAATATAATTCATATATAAAAGTATTTTTTTCATTAAAAATATTTAATTAATTCAATGCAAGTACTTGTTCAATCTTAAGAAAAAAGGTTAAGAACAAGGCATATGTTGGGACTTTGATATGTGAGGCTTATATTGTTAAGGATATCTCAATATTTATCTTGTACTATTTCAAACCTTATCTAAGATCGAGAACCAATCGTGTTCCACAACATGATGATAGTAGTGAAGTGTCTTCTAGTGAGAACTTGTCAATATTTTCCAATCTTGGATGACCCATACCTAAAACTATCATAAAAGAAAGATATTTATCAAAAATAAAATCTAAACAAGCACACAATTATATTCTATTTAACTATGATAAGCTGAGACCTTTTAATTACAAGGTAAATAATTTTCTATATGGTTCATAACATATGTAAGCACTATTACAAACTCATTCTCACTTGTAAAATTATTGTATCCATGTCATTATGTGATTCTCATTTATTGTTTATTGATATATATTATATACAAGGTTTATCAAATGAGAAAAAATGCTACTAAGTCAGTGTCTTCACTAAGCCTAGACCCTAAAAGAAACATTAAGTGCTATAGTGGGTATTTTATCAATGGATATGTTTTTCATACTAAAGAATACAAGCATGGAAGAAAGACATACAACAGCAATGTTTGTGTTAAGGGATCGACTAGTAGTCAGTTAGAAGTTGCCAACTATAGTAGATTAGAAGAGGTCATCGAATTGCAATATCATAGCGAACAGAATAGAGTGTTTTTATTCAAATTCTATTTGTATGACACGACTGATAGATGAATCAAAGTTGATTCGCACTATGGTCTAGTCGAAATCAACTTAAAGGCTAGACTCCACAACATAAACAATGTCTTTGTTTTTCCAAAGAAGTGTCAACAAGTTTATTACACATACATCCCTTCTTTAGAAAGGATCAATTAAGAGTAGATTGGTTGTCCATTTTAAAAACAAAACTTAGGGGTTGTGTCGAACTTGTTCAGGATGTGAATGAAGACACAAGTATACAAGATGAAGTCTTTCAAGTTAGTGTGTTAGTTGAACCATATCGAGTTGCTCTTTCGATTGACTTGGAAGAAAATTCAAATTTTCATGTTTTCGATATAGTCTTGTCGATGTTGACGCAGAAGAGTTGAATATTGTTTTGAGCTCTAACGGGCAAGCAAATGTCAATGAAGATGGTGATATCCATATTGAAGATTGTGATGAAGATGATGTCTATTCAATTGATGACGAAGAAGAAGAAAATTCAAATTAACTATTAGAATGAAGTCCTGTGTAAAATATTTTTTTCATGTAATATATATTATGGATGATACATTTTGTTATATGAAATAATTATTTTATAAGTTTATGTATTGTTTAAGCATTGTTGTTATTGTTTTATGTGATGGACAATCTAGCGATTAAAATAATTACTTGAAATGTCACTATCACCGATGCTTATATCGACAGACAAATGTTCGTCAGCATTTTATAGAGAATTGAAAAATAATTACTTCAAATACTAATATCACCGACAACCATGCCGAAGGATAAACATCCGTTGACATTTCACAGAGTGTTGAAAAATAATTACTTGAAATGCCACTATCAATGATGTCCATACCAACTGATAAACAATTGTTAGCATTTCATAGAGAGTTGAAAAATAATTATTTGAAATGCCACTATTACCGATATCCATATTGACAAACTCTAGTCTGTTAGTATGTTGTTAGCAGGTCACTATTACTGACAACATCACCAACGGACTATGTGAATTCCAAAGAGCGGTGCATTAAATGTATCTCTGACTGCATCATTTTGTTGACGAAATTACTAACGTACAACGAAAAATGGAGGTTCATACAAAATGTTAGTATGAAATTCAAAAATTACTGACAGATTTTCAAAACTTCACTGATGGAATAGAGTAAAATAATATTATTTTTAATTTCCATCAATGAATCAGTCAGTAAAAATGTGCTATAAATTCCTGTGATAACCCTCTCGGTTTATTTTTTCATCTTCTCCATTCTTCTCCTTTCAATTTTGCTTTTTTCCACTCTTTTCTTCAAGACTTCTACCTGCAATCTCTAAGTAGTTTTATTTTTAATCTTCATCAAATTAAAAGGTATGTGTTTAATCTATTTCATTTTATGTTAATTTTTTAGCTACTTTTTTTGTTATGTTTTTTGTTTTAGTGTATTTTTATAATGTAGATAAAGTCTTAAAATAAACATATTATTAAGGTATGCATATTTCATTTCTAAAGTCTATAGTTTTTTTTTAAAACCATTTATTCAATATATTTTATTATTGATTGGCATAATAATTGAATAATTTGTTGAATTATAATTGTTAATGTTGAATTTACATTATAATAAGTAATTGAATATGTTGGATGAATTTGTAATTTTACTACATTATTGCATGATTTGTGTATAATTATTTGCATTAATTTTAATTGTTAGTCTAGAGTTTTTTTTAATTTATTAAATATTTTTTATTGTTTGTATGTATATAAAGATTGAATATGTTGTTAATATTGAATTTATCTTTTAATTAGTATGAATGTTATATGTATTGATGTTATGTTATATATAATATTAGTATAGATGGAGTCAATTGGTTGTGGCTTTTATCAATATTTGCAGGTTTGTGGATTTAGTTAATATCCAGTGTAGGGGAGGTACTGTTGATTTTTTGTAACATTCAAATTAAATTATATAATTATTTATATATAATTATATAGATGCATAGTGTCGTATAGTGCAAGCCAATGTGACGTCGTCTGGCAAAGACAGAGGCTTTTGTTGGGCCTCCTATACGAGGTGCGATGTGTTGGGAAGGTTTTCTGAATTTAATCATAGAATTATAATTAATGTTTATGAGTTGCCACCTAGTATTACAATCATTAGAAATTTATAGTTTGTGATAGTCATAGTAAGAGAGTGGTTGTGCAACGGAAAGACACATTACTCCAGTACACTCTACTTAAGGTAAGTTGCATTGTTGTTTAATTGTTTTTTCTAAATCGTGCTTCTATTCATTAGTCTTTTCTAAAGTTTAAGATAGATCTCTCTTTAAGAGAGAGTTTCTACCTTATTGGATTAAATCCTAACAGTTCTAAAGTTTAAATTTTAGCATTGTATTTATTTATATCTTGTATCTTTAATACCTCGGGATGTACTTTATCATTTATACACCCCACAAATATTAAAGTCTACATCTGAATTCTAAAAAAAAGATTAGAAAAAGATTTTTAATATGTTAGCCATATCTTAATGGATAATTATAAACTTGTTACGACATCTATTTTTGAATTTTTTTAAACATAAAAAAAGATGCAATTTATTTAATGAAAAATATGCTTGGAAAAATTTTAGGATTTGGTCGCATGCAATGAATTTTTTTTTCTTTTAAAATTGTTTTGGAATTTTTTTTGAAATATTTTAGAGAAAATTAGGTATTTTAATACTAGATTTATTTTTTTACTGTGTAAAGATACAACCCGATATTATATAAAATTAGTAGAAAAATATACGAGAAAATCATAATTTTTTGAAATAATTTTTTTTAAATTTATAGATTAAAATAAAAACTAGCACAATCCACTACATAAACAGTGGACATCAATTATAATTCAAGTCCACTGTTCACTTATGACTAGTGAAACTTTTATGGGGAAGACAATGAAGTAGGGGAAGGGTAATAAACTACCTGGCATGGTGGTGATGGCTGGCTGGTGAGGGAGGATGACCTGAAGCTTGTGGTGGAAATAATGGTAGAGTTGGTTGCTTGGGTTGGCTGGAGCTGCTGCAGCTGAAAGAGAAAGAAATCTGCAGAGGGGAGAGAGATATTCATGGTGCCTTATTACAAATGCATTGGTGGTTAGCTAGTGGTCTTAGCAACACTTGGTGGTGCTGGTTGCTCATAGTAGAGCTGGAGGAAGAGATGTTGATGGTGTCGGTTTCCTGTGGTAGAGGAAGAAAAAAGAAGAAGCAGAGGAAGAAGATCTATTGTGGGGAGAAGGAGAACCTCATAGTTATTGCCTCTGTCACTAGTGAGGATTTAGGTTCGTAGAGAGGCTGAGCAGCCATCTGTCAGTGGACGAGACAGGTTTCTGTGGGTTCTTTAACGGCTGAAGACACGGTGGAGAGAGAAAAAAAAAAGAAATGTGCAGAAACCAGAATAAAAACTAGTTTATTAGCTCACTATAGACCCGAATTTCTCCCTCAAGCCATGAAATCCACCTCTATTTATTGGCAGTGCGAAAAGGTAATCTTGTCTATACTAGAAAAAAATTTCAGCCTTTGATTCAATTGAGAAGGATTCTAATCATCAGCTCAAAGTAGGTATCATGAGTTGCAAATCTGCAGATAAAAACTGGCCGAGTTAGTCTCTTTAGGCTGTCACCAAAGATGATGTATTGTTATTTAGCCTGAACTGATCACATATAATTATAGAGAAAGTGCAAAGGATCATTTTTGTATAAGATTCAAAGCGGGGTTTGCATAACTCAAAGCGAATCATGAGCAACTTCACGAAATGGTCATGAACATGTTATCATTGAGTGGTGATACATGTGCACCTCATCCTTTTTGGCTGTATAACCATCAGTCTCCTCCTCCTTCTTCAACTCCACCTTTATATTAATTTGTAATAGATATTATTTACCTTTAATAGTTCATTTAATATTTTTTTTTGAAACACATTCAATTCAAAATAGATATTATTCAACCTTATTTTTTTTTGGATTTTGATGTTTAATAAAAATTTTATTTGCATAATTGGTTTTTATTACCATTAATTTATAATTTTATATTATGTATTCTAAATAATTTTTTAAAAACATATTTAAAAATAATCATAGAGGGTTTTACTGATATAATATATCCGTCATCATTTGATAGTAGCTGCTATATTAACTAATAAATTTACATATGGATATATTCGGTCGGTATTTTATACTCATCAATAACTTTACAAACAGACTTAATCCATCAGTATTTGATAGTACCTCCCACAATGACAGACGAATGTGTAGATAGATATTTTCGATTGGTATTTCAAACACTCATTGACAACTTTACCAACATTATGTATCCATCATTATGTCACACTATCACCGACAGGACCAATCCATCAGTATATTTCAAGTGAGAAAATTTTTTTTGGCATACAATTTTCATTTGTAAAACCTTCAGCAAATGTTTTTTCATGTTGTCGACCGATATAGTGATGGACATAAGAGACGGGGATGGAGGAGATCTAAAGCACGAGTCTCTTAATGTCAATAATTGGTTGGCTATTACAAAACAGCATCTGCTTCTTAAGTAAAGTTTTTAATGTAGTGCAAGCAGGGAAAAAAATAGCAGAACAGGAGAAAAGGGAAAGGAGACAATAATTTTACGTGGAAAACTCTCTCAGAATAAGGGGAAAAACGACGGGACAATTGCAGAAAGATTAATATTAATTTAAATGCTAAGACAACGACTTTGTTTTGTTTTTTTTTTGTTGTTGTTTTTAATGTACAGATAGTATTCAAACTATTATAAGAAACAGTGAGGGCAACAAGAAGTAAAATAAAAGGAAGCATAGTCAGAAACAATATAATTAATTGAAGGATACACATATCCTCTTCCGATGGATTTGAGTGCTGGAATATTTCCCCATGTTGTTGGGCTGCACGGCTTTGAAGAAAGATGATTATACAGTTGAAATAAGAAATTGATGGATCATACTCTTAATTCATCAAAGTTACTATTTATTTTAATTCAAGCTGCTTTTATTAAATTAAGGACACAGTAAAACCACGCGTTCTTATTAGCTAAAGATGTCTACTTCATGGATATATACTAAAATAGGCAAAATTCAATAGGATATATAAATAAAAGAGATGTCATAAGTTACCTGTAACCGATCTTTAACAAAATCGATCCATGGTGCGACTTATAAAGCTCCTAATACTGCCAATTAAGAGGAGAAATTAAGTTGAAGAATTAAGTAGAAGAGTCTCCTAAAATTATATATAAAGTGCTAAAACTAACTAAGCAATGATAAATATTAAAAAAAAAATGCAACGTAAAAGGACAAATTTTTCTATTAATTACCTCAAATGTGATATTTGGGGTACAAGGGGTGTTGGGCCAACCCTTCAATCCTGCTTTGAATTGTTCTCCTAGAATTGGGCTTCTTCTGATTTGCAGTTCCTCTAGAGTTGTTGACTCGAAGATGTAATCTGGAAGTGCTTTCAATTTTGGACACCCCGAAATACAGAAGGAACTAAGAGATGGCAATAGGGTTTAGAATTTAGAGTTTAAGGTTTTAGGGTTAAGGATTTATGGTTTAGGGTTGCGGGATAAGGGTTCGGGGTTGCAGGTTGCGGGTTGAGGGTTTAGGGTTTGGGTTTACGGTTTTGAGTTTAGGGTTTAGGGTTGAGGGTTGAAGGTTGAGGGTTTGGGGGTTTAGGGTTTACGGTTTAGGGTTAGGGTTTGGGGTTTAGGGTTTAGGGTTTGGGGTTTTAGGGTTTTAGGGTTTGGGGTTTGGGTTTTGGGTTTCGGGTTTGGAGTTTAGAGGTTTTGGGCTTAGGGTTTTCAGTTTAAGGTTTTAGGGTTTAAAGTTTAGGATTTTAGAGTTAAGGTTTAGGGTTTTGGGTTTACAGTTTAGGGTTTCGGGTTTAGAGTTTAGGGTTTAGGTTTTGGGGTTGAGGGTTTAGGGTTTAGGTGTTAAGGTTTAGGGTTTAGGGGTTTAGAGTTTAGGGTGTAGGGTGTAGGGTGTAGGGTGTAGGGTTTAGTGTTTAGCGTTTAGGATGTAGGGTGTAGGCTTTAGGGTTTAGGGTTTTAGGGTTTAGGGTTCGTGTTTAGGGTGTAGGATTTGGAG
>SRLM01000032.1:0-46879 GCA_015708895.1 Populus ilicifolia | reverse complement strand
CACTATCTACATATCAGTATCTGCGACCCGAGTTATTAAGCTCTTAGGGGTGTCTTAACACCTAATGCCCTAAGACCAACTGGTCTGGGAGTCATTAGCTGAAAGCTCGTTGCATGGGTTAAAGATGCATGGTGTTTTAAATCATATGTATATATATTAAAAAAAAAGACAAAAATAATAATCCCAGCCCAAGGAAGTTAACCTTAAACATTAGAACACAAATTTTGTTTTCTTCCAAGAAAAGCCCTATAATTATGTGTTGATACATTGAGCATAAAAGAAAGGTTTATGAATATCTTGTTAAGAGGTATTGAGCAGGTATATAAATCTAACAAGAGTTTGTTTATCTAGATAGAGTAATGAAAGTTAAATGATGAATATCTTGCTTTGTGGAAATTGCAAATTGTTTTTCCATTTTAATGCTTTGATTACTAGGGACTAGTAATAAGCTAGTTGGAGGGTGTGATTAGTACTCAAAAATGCATTTTTATCATGGTTTTATATCATCATTTTGCACTTAAAGTATCAATAACTCATTGTTTAATCCTTGCTTTAATATTTCATCTCAAAGTTCTCATCTTCTTCTTTTTCTTTATTATTGTTGTTATTATTACTACTACTACTACTACTACTACTATTATTATTGTTGTTGTTGTGGTATTGTTGTTATTTATAATTTGTACCATAACCTCCCTGTGGTTCGACCCCGGTCTTGCTGGGTTATTTATTACTTCGACACTCCTGCACTTGGGAGAAGACATCAAACTTTTCGTCGTGTCATGGCTCTAATTTTGATGTCATCAATGACGTTTTGGGCAAACAAGAGAAGATAAGGATTGTCACCAAGTCAAGGGTTGACCACCTACTCATCAATTAGTCATCAAATCCATAGTTCCTAATTTTGGCCTATAAAAGGAGGCATTTGCCATGCATTTAGGCATCTTGGTGTCCAGATCAAGATGATGCTCTTATTTTCTCTCTTTGTATTCTTTGTAATGTTTATGCTTTGTTTTCATTAATATCAAGTTTATGCCTTTCATTTCCTTTCCTTTATTTAGTTAACTCTTATCTTATTTATGTTTTATTTTGTTTATCCATTTTTCTTCCTTTCATTATGTCTAGCTAAGTTAATTATGTCAAGGTGAAAAGGTTACACTAATGGTGTAAGAATAAGTATGGTATAAACTTAATATGAACTTTAATGTTTAATACTAACATGTTTTATATTTGTTATCTTGTTCACTCTTTAATACTTTGCTTGCTAAATGACTAATCTTGATTTATGTTGTATAACACTTGGTACAACAAATGCTTGGCACTTTCGTAGCCCATACTGTATGGTATAACCGACACTTGAGCTATGAAAGGAACTTGATTTGTTCTCAACATAAGTTATAATCATGAATGCTTGATAAAATTTATAAGTATTAGCATTAATTGAATAAGATGACTAATGTAATCATGTTAACAATCTATAATCAGCTTGGAACCTGCTTTGTGTGTGGTTTCCAATTGAACAATAAGAGTTTATACTATACTTGTTTGACATACCATTAGTGGATCCTCTAACCTTGACATTGTTTGTTATTGTTGTTTAATCCTTACTTTAATTTTCCATTTTAAAGTGCTCATCAACTTTTCTTCTTCTTTGTTTTCTTTATTATTGTTATTATAATTATTATTATTATTATAAGTACTACTACTAGTACTACTACTACTACTAGTATTATTAGTATTATTATTGCTACTATTATTATTGTTATTGTTGTTGTTGTTTATAATTCTTGTTTATAATTTGTACAATTAACCTCCTGTGGTTCGACCCCAGTCTTGCTGGGTTATTTATTACTTCAACACTCCTGCACTTGAGAGAAGACATCAATCTTTTCATCGTGTCAAAGGTCATGATCTTTCCTAAGGTTGTACATACCTCCACTAGATGTATGAGGTTGAGTTTTACTCGGTGTCTCATAAGTACCCGCGGTGTCCCAATTTTGAGCATTTTCAGCTAACAAGTCTAAGTACTCCAATGTTTCATGAGGGTTTTTATCTTCAACAGTTCCATTGCACATTAATTCAACCATTTATTTATCTCTAGGTGTTAACCCTTCATAGAAATGTGAAACCAATCTCCATGTTTCAAAACCATAATGAGGGCAAGTACTAAGCAAGTCTTGATATCTATCCCAACATTGGTAAAAGTTTTCTCCTGGTTTTTGAGTGAAAGTGGTGATTTGTCTTTTGAAAGAGTTTTATTCCGTGAGATGGGAAAAACTTCTTTAAAAACTATTATTTCATTTCATCCCAAGCACGAATAGATCCTGGTCTCAAATTTTGTAGCTATGTTTTAGCTTTATCTTTTAATGAAAAAGGAAAAAGCTTGAATCTGGTGGTGTTCATACTACATTTTAATTATTATATATGTTTTAGCTTTATCTTTTAATGAAGAAGGAAAAAGCTTGAATCTGGTGGTGTTCATACTACATTTTAATTATTATATGTGTTGTTGCAGACCTCCTCAAATTCCCTTAAATGCAAGTATGGATTTTCCAATTCTAAGCCATGAAAAGAAGGTAAAAGTTGAATAATGTCTGGTTTAAAATTAAAATGAAATGCATCGGGAGGAAAAACTATGCATGATAGTGCATTTATTCTTGTGGGATTCATGTGGTCTCTAAGTATTCAGCACGGTTATTCTCATTATTCTCATTATGAAGTGATTGATTATCTTCTTTGGCCATATTTTCTGAAAATGATGAGGATACCCTACAAAGTCTATCACTTGATGTATGTGACCACACTTTCATGCACGTGTAGGAATAGAATAAAAGGAAAAATAAAACAAAAGAAGAAGAAACAAGAGAAAAGAAACAAAGTTATATACAAGAAAAGTAAAAAAGAGAAAATAAAATAAATATTATAATTTAAGCAAAACTTACCTCCCCGGGAACGGTGCCAAAAACTTGACACGACTTAAAGATTAATGTCTTCTCCCAAGTGCAATAGTATCAGTAATAAATAACCCAGCAAGATCGAGGTCGAACCATACGGAGGTTAATTGTACAAATTATAAATAATAATAACAATAACAACTATAATAATAATAGTAGTAGTAGTAGTAGTAGTAAAGGAAAAGAAGAAGAAAAAGATGATAAGAACTTCGAGATAGAATATTAATATAAGGATTAAACAATGATAATAACAAATGTCAAGGTTAGAGGTTCCACTAATGGTAATCAAACAAGTATAGTATAAACTCTTATTATTTAATTGGAAACCACACATAAAGGAGGTTCCAATCAGATTATAAATTGTTAACATGATTACATTACTCATTTTATTCGATTAATGCTAATACTTGTAAATTTCATCAGGCATTCATGATTATAACTTATGTTAACAACAAATCAAGTTCCTTTCATAGCTCAGGTGTCGGTTATACCATACAATATGGGCTATAAAAGTCCCAAGCATTTATTGTACCAAGTGTTATACAACATAAATCAAGATTAGGCATTTAACAAGCAAAGTATTAAAGAGTGAACAAGATAACAAATATAAAACATGTTAGTATCAAACATTAAAGTGCATATTGAGTTTATACTATACTTATTCTTACACCATTAGTGTAACCTTTTCACCTTGACATAATAAACTTAGCTAGAAATAATGAAAGAAAGAAAAATAGATAAACAAAATAAGAACATAAATAAGATAAGAGTTACCAAAGCAATGGAAAGGAATTGAAAGGCATAAACTTGATATAAATGAAAACAAAGCATAAACATTACAAAGAATACAAAGAGAGAAAATAAGAGCATCATCTTGATCTGGACACCAAGATGCCTAAATGCATGGCAAATGCCTCCTTTTACAGGCCAAAATTAGGAACTATTGATTTGATGACTAATTAATGAGTGGGTGACCAACTCTTGACTTGGTGACAATCCTTATCTTCTCTCGTTTTCCCAAAACATCATTGCTAACGTCAACATTGAGCCACTTGAAAACGTGAAAGATGCCTAAATGAAATTATCTCAGCTTTCTTATGTAAAAAATCCATCTCATTTTGACTTCTAGAACTCCAGATATGGCTAAATGACACGACAAAGAGATTGATGTCTTCTCCCAAGTGCAGGAGTGTCGAAGTAATAAATAACCCGGCGAGACCGGGGTCGAACCACAGGGAGGTTATTGTACAAATTATAAATAACAACAATTCCACAACAACAATAATAACAATAACAACAACAATAATAATAATAATAATAGTACTAGTAGTGGTAGTAGTAGTAGTAATAATAATAATAACAACAATAATAAAGAGAAAGAAGAAGATGAGAACTTTGAGATGAAATATTAAAGCAAGGATTAAACAATGATAATAACAAATGTCAAGGTTAGAGGTTCCACTAATGGTATGTCAAACAAGTATAGTATAAACTTTTATTATTCAATTGGAAACCACACACAAAGGAGGTTCCAATCATATTATAAATTGTTAACATGATTACATTAGTCATCTTATTCAATTAATGCTAATACTTGTAAATTTCGTCAAGCATTCATGATTATAACTTATGTTAACAACAAATCAAGTTCCTTTCATAGCTCAGGTGTCGGTTATACCATACATTATGAGCTATGAAAGTGCCAAGCATTTGTTGTACCAATTGTTATACAACATAAATCAAGATTAATCATTTAACAAGCAAAGTATTAAAGAGTGAACAAGATAACAAATATAAAACATGTTAGTATTAAACATTAAAGTCCATATTAAGTTTATACCATACTTATTCTTACACCATTAGTGTAACCTTTTCACCTTGACATAATTAACTTAGCTAGACATAATGAAAGAAAGAAAAATAGATAAACAAAATAAGAACATAAAAGTTAACTAAAGAAAGGAAAGGAAATGAAAGGCATAAACTTGATATTAATGAAAACAAAGCATAAAGAATACAAAGAGAGAAAACAAGAGCATGATCTTGATCTGGACACCAAGATGCCTAAATGCATGGCAAATGCCTCCTTTTATAGGCCAAAATTGGGAACTATTGATTTGATGACTAATTGATGAGTAGATGGCCAACCCTTGACTTGGTGACAATCCTTATCTTCTCTTGTCTGCCCAAAACGTCATTGATGACGTCAAAATTAGAGCCACTTGAAAACATGAAAGTTCTAGGCAATTGTCTCAGCTTTCTTGTGTAAAAAATTCAGCTCATTTCGACTTCTAGAACTCCAGATATGGCCAAAATACTGAACAGTGCTCGGGCTGGAGGACAGATTCGGGCTTCTTTGTTGTTGCAATAATTTGGACTTGAAAATGGCCTTTTTAGATCTTGGGCTCCATATGAAAGTTGTAGGCCTATGTCTTACCTTTCCATCCATATAAAGTAGACCTAAATCTGAGATCTATAGCTCCAGATATGACCCAATTACCGAACAGTGTTCCGGTTTGGATTGCACCGACATCTCTTTTCTAAGTTTGATCATCTCTTTGCCTTTGCAATTGAAGTTCTTAAAGTCATCAATCAATCCTTTTATTTATGTGATAGGCCTGCATTTAAAATGGACATTTACCACAAATTAAAGGTATCTTATATTATTAGATAGATTATTATAAAACGTACTTTAGTTAAGGAGTTATGATACTTTAAGTGCAAAATGATGATATAAAACCATGATAAAAATGCACTTTTGAGTACTAATCACTAAAATACTGAACAGTGCTCGGACTCGAGCACAGATTTGGGCTTCTTTGTTGTTGCAACAATTTGGACTTGAAAATGACCTTTTTAGGTCTGGGCTCCATATGAAAATTGTAGGTGTATGTCTTACCTTTCCATCCATATGAAGTAGACCTAAATCTGAGATCTATAGCTCCAGATATGACCCAATTACCGAACAGTATTCTGGTTTGGATTGCACCGATATTTCTTTTCTAAGTTTGGTCATCTCTTTATCCTTTCAATTTTAGTTCTTAAATTCATCAATCAATCCTTTCAATTATGTGAAAGACCTGCATTTAAAATAAACATTTACTACAAATTAAAGGTATCTTATATTATTAGATATATTATTATAAAACATGCTTTAGTTAAGGAGTTATTGATACTTCAAGTGCAAAATGATGATATAAAACCTTAATAAAAATATACTTTTAAGTATCAATCAGGAGGTAGCAGCCAGCAAAGAATAAACACAAATTCTCTCCTCTACAAACTCAGAAATCATGCTCTCTTCATTCTTTAGGAGTGGTTATTCAATAGTTATGCAAGGCTAAACTCTTTTCTTGATTGCAAGGACACAACAAACCTTTAAATTTCAAGAATCATGAGATTTATTCTTCCTTTTTATTTTCAATTTATGTTATGAATGAGTATGATTGTTTTTCTATGTATATTTTCTATGATTTGTTTTTTGAAGATTGCTAGAGTGGACTCTAAGTTATTGTTATAAACAATCTATTTCTAAGTTTAATATCAAAATTGGAGTTGTGATATACGAACTTGTGAAGCAACAAAGCTTGATAATTGTGGTGAAACTATATTAATGAACTTAAAGAGAACATTTAAACAAAGTGACACAAGTTGCGGACAGCTTGTATGTTCATCTTAATGAAATTATCTAGTTCTTAAAGATGCAATTAAATTGAATCATTAGTGCGGACACTTTGATTGTTTATTTGTTAGGATTAGTTATACAACAGATCCATTAATTAATCAACACTAAGAAAAGATAATATTTCACAACATAAACTACAATTTTCATTTCAAGGATCGGTTCTAATTTTTGTTAGTGGATGTATGTTTGCGACCAAGGTTTGTTTTCTAGATAAATTTCGGTTTCAATTGATTTTGATTACTAGTTTAATTTCTTTAATATTTTAGATCATCACAAATCAAACCCCCTTTAAATTGCATCACATATAGCATAAAAATCTAAACAATTTTTTTTTTGGATCAACCCATTACTTGCTCTATATTATCTTGTGTGTTGCGGTTTAAGCTAAGGTAATTAATTTGTGCGACCACAACATCGCAATAAATTTTGGCACCATTGTCGGGATAGTAGTTTTAGTTGATTCTTTTGCTATTATTTTTATTTGCTATGATTGTTATTTTTTTCTGAAAAAAAAAGAGAAATAATTTTTTTGCTTGCTACGGTAGTAATACTATTCAAAACATATTTTTTGGTGGAATTAGGTATTAACCTTTTGTTTTCTTCAGGGAAATGATGTTCTAAATAGGACTAGTGGTAAGCCACTAGCCCGACCTTACTGAGCCAAATTCTGCTATTTTCTAGGATTTTTAGGCAGTTTTAGTTTTCTACTGTAGGATTTTCTTACAATTTGCATTGCTACCAATAATGTAAACATTGATAATAATATAAACTTTGAGCTTAAATTTAGTTTTATATGAAATTGCTATTCGGTGAGGTGTAGTTCTGTTCATCCTAGACCAGAGTAATGGTTTGCAAGGCCCATAACTTTTGCTCTGACCGTTCGATTGAACTCAATATTTTATAGGATTTTTAGAGGTCGGATATGAAACTTTGAGTACTCAGAGATGCTCTCGTTATTCCTAAGAATATGGTTCACTACTCGATTAGTTAGATGTCTGGTTGGGCAAGATAAGAGTAACAATGTAAAAGGGCTATAACCTTTGATCCAACTATTGGATTGCCCTAACCTTTTTACAGAGTCTCCAGAGGCAATTTTCTTTGCAGTGGATGTGGAATTGCTACTACGTGAGGTGGAGGTGTGGTTGCGCCATGCCTAAGTAACGGTTTGAAAGACCCATAACCTTTGTCACAACAATTCGTCGCCTTCAATGCTTTATAATAATTTCTAGAGGTTGTTTTCTATAAAGTAGATGGGAAATAGGTCTCAATGAGTCAGAGGTCTGGTCTCACTTACTAGTACATAAAAGTACAATTTTATTAAGGTTTTATATCATTATTTTACACTTGAAGTATCAATGATTGTGCATCAAAAGTATCATTAAGTCTCTTATTTTACATATGTATTTATTGTTTTTATTTGGTCTTTTTATAATAATTGATGTGTTTTTTAGTAATGAAGTTTGTTTTAATGTTTCGATAGGTTTTTGGAGCTTAAATGAATTAATTCAAGAAATTCAACATCGGAATTGAGAACAAAGAATTGAAGAGACATTTAGTTGAAGATTGAAGCAAATCTTGGTTGAAATAAGTGCTCCAAATTTGTCCCAAAAATCAATTCTATTCCAATTCTAGAAAAGAATATCATATGATCTATTTGAAGCCCAAACTTGCCTTATGTTGTGTGCAAACTTCAACCATTAAACACTCAAGGTTTCAATGTCAATCTTAGCCCAAATAATAAATACATTTGTATACTTATTTGATGTTCAAATTCAGCCCAAAATCAGCCCTAAATCAACCACAAATCAACCTTCAAATCAGCCTAAACACAATCCATGATCTTACATGTCCACACAACAACAATTGATTTATTTTGGGTAATTCATTGATCCAAGAAGGCAAGCACATGGATCGAAAGCTGGAGAGGATATTTTTACATTATTTTGGATCAAAAAGAAGAAGGAGAGAACTCATAAATGAGGAAGAAAAACGTGCACCAAAGTGGTTGCAAAGCTGTCCTGACTTGATTTTTCAGAACACCTTTCGGTATTTTACCCATAACTTTTGAATCAGGTGTCCAAATGAGTTGTTCTTTAATGATCTGGAAAGGTAACAGAATTTCCTATAAATATGTATCTAATAGACATCTCGAAAACAAGCTTCTTAGAGGGTCGAATTGCTGTCCAAAGTTAGAGTCAGATTTGTGTCCGAATTTTTACTGAAATTGTGTTGTGTTCTTCTTTATAGATTTCGGTTATTTAGCTTGTAAAACTTATTATTTCAGTTTGATTCAAGTCATTTCATGTTTATTGAAGTGTTCTTATATATAATCATGGTTAGCTAATCTCTTTCTTGGATCCAAATCAAGGATGATGGTGGTTGAGGTGAGTTCTTTAAGATATGAATGAATCTTAATGTTTATCTTTTCATTTTCTTCATGAATGATTTATCATTGCAAAGAAATTTTAGAAACCATTTAGGTAATGTTATAATCTTGAATTTTTATGCACAAACTTCAGTTTTGGTATAGAGATTGCTTGATTCAATCTCTTACTTAATATGAAAACACTTGTTCATTCTTAAGCAATAATCGATCTTCATCCTTTTAAACTTCATTGTAATATCTTCTGATCTAATATCACCATCGTTGATATTAGGTTGAGTTATCTTATATATCTTGAAGGAATCACCAATACATCACCATTAAAATTGATTTGGACCAAGACTTACTTTTTCTTGTCATTTAAAATCTATTTACACTTTTTCATCTTTGAAAACAAATCCATCAATTATTTCCAACCAAGTTATTGTTAATTTAATTTCTCTTGAGTTGTTTTTTTTGTTACCTAGCTTAATTTCCAGATCTAGCTCTCTGTGGATATGACCTCGATCTTACCGAGTTAATTGCTACATCGCACACTCGTGCACTTGCGAGTTAAAACAAGCCGATCATAAAAAGCAGTCAAGTAATTTTGGCGCCATTGCTGGGGAGCTAGCAAGCAAAGGTAACAAATTTAGATTTGATTATTGAAAAACTAAAAAAAATCATATAAAAAAAATCAATTGGCTGGNTGGCTGGTTTTACCGCCCTAAAAAAAAAGATTTGACCTTAACGTTTCGGATATTGGACTGTGGACTGGACTATTAATTGTTGGATTTTGGTTGGTTCAACCATTTTTCTTTTATTGTTTATTCTTATTAGTTTCTAATATTTTTCTTGTTTATTTCATTTTATTTTGTTGATATTGTTTATATTTATTGTCTAAAGTGCTTGGCCAGTATCACTGCCTTTTATTCAAGCTTGTTATAATTATCTTTTAATGTTTATTGTTGTTATTTTTCTTATATGTATTATTTAAAGTGTTGGCCAATATTACCGCCTTTTGTTTATTTCAATTTATTTTATTGTTTTGTTATGATTATTGTTCTTATAGTTATTGTCTAAAGTGCTTGGCCGGTATTACCGCCTTTTTATTCAAGCTTGTTATAATTATCTTTTAATGTTTATTGTTGTTAATAGTGCTTATTAGTTGGAGAGTGAATTTCTTAATTTGTTGTACTTTTATTTTTGAGTTATTACTTTTATTTGCAATTTTTTTTTCTTTCCTTTCCTTTCATATTCATATAATTGTTATATTATTATTATTATTTTATCATGGCTAATGTTGAAGATGTAGAGGGTGAAGGGAGTGTTCAAGGTAATGGACCTCCACAATTCAATGATCAACCTAATTTTCGAACTCTTAGAGAGTATCTTCACCCGGCTAGACAAAATACACCTTCGTGTATTATCTTACCTCTTAACCAATAAGCCTTTAATTTGAAACCGGGTATGATTCAACTTCTTCCCACATTTCATGGTATGGAGTCTAAAAATCCATACATACACATTAAAGACTTTGAAGAGGTATGTAATACTTTTATTGATAGAACATGCACCGAGGAAACCATTCGGCTTAAATTGTTCCCATTCTCTTTAAAGGATAAAGCCAAGATTTGGCTAAACTCCTTACGCCCTAGGTCTATAGGTACATGGAGAGAAATGCAAGCTGAATTTTTAAAAAAATACTTCCCCACTCATAGGACAGCAGCCTTACAACGTCAAATGATGAATTTTTCTTGTAGTCCAAATGAGTCATTTCACCAAGCTTGGGAAAGGTTCAAAGACTTGTTAAATGCATGCCCTCACCATGGTTTTGAGATGTGGAGGTTAGTGAGTTTCTTCTATGACTCTCTTACCGTAGATTTTAAAAAGCTAGTGTCAACCATGTGTAATGGTGAGTTTTATGACAAAGAACCGAGTGAGGCTTTTGATTTTTTTGATCAATTGGCTGAAAACACAAAGCAATGGGAGACTTCTCTCCTAGTTCATGTTGAGTCCAGAAACACCATTTCTCATTCAAGTGGGAAGTTTCAATTGAAAGAGATTGATGACCTCAATGCTAGATTAGCCTTATTGGCTAGGAAAGTAGAGTCTCTTGAGATTAAAAAAGTGCATGTCATGAGTGAACAACAAGAGGAAAGTTGTGTTGTTTGTGAGAGCAAAAGGCATACGACAACTGAGTGTCCTACCATTCCAGCCTTCAAAGAAGTGTTATATGGCCAAACTTCTGATTCCAGTAATGTTAGAAAGCCATTTCCAAACCAAGTAGGCAATCCCTACTCTGAGACCTATAATCCAGGATGGAGGAACCACCCAAATTTTGGATGGAGAAATGAGGGCTCTTCAGTACCTCAAACATTTCAACCTCCACCCCAACCATTTCATGCTCCCACACATAACACATACCAACCATCTTATAAGAGATCCTTAGAGGATACTCTTCAACAATTCATGCAAACGCAAGGAGGAATCAACAACCAAGCTTACAAATTCCAAGACCAGACCAATAGGACCTTAGATGACATTCGAAGTCAACTAACTAAGTTGACTCAATCACTAAGCATTCAAGAGAAGGGAAAAATCCCAGCTCAACCAATGCCCAATCCTAGAGGTCAGGTACACATGAGTGAATCCTCACCAAGTGAACCTTCAAACCATGAACAAGTCCAAGCCATCACTACCCTTAGAAGTGGATTCCTAAAGGTATTGTAGATGAGAAATCTAGGGAAAGTGAAGAGGGAATCAAAACACAAGTGACAAATGAGAGTTTGAGTGACAAAGAAAGCGAGCTAAATGAGAAAGAGATGAGTGAGAAAGGAGATGATTCAAGAAAAATTGAAGTTAAAGTGAGTGATTTAGAATTTGTTCCTAGAGCACCATTTCCACAAAGGTTAGGGAAACCTAAACAAGATCTTATGAACTCAGAAATCTATGAATTGTTCAAACAAGTGAAAGTCAATATTCCACTCCTTGATGCAATTAAACAAGTTCCATCTTATGCAAAGTTTCTTAAGGATTTATGCACAGTCAAAAGGAGATTGAATGTGAAAGAAAGAGCCTTTCTAACTGAACATGCTAGTGCCATCATCCAGTTTAAGACCCCTCCCAAATGAAAGATCCTGGTTGTCCTACCATTTCATGCATTATTAGAAGTCATAAGATAGATCAAGCTTTGTTGGATTTAGGAGCAAGTGTGAATTTAATACCATATACTGTTTACGAACAATTAGGTTTAAGAGAAATCAAGCCCACTCGAATCACCCTTCAATTAGCTGATAGGTCAATCAAGATTCCTAAAGGTATCGTTGAAGATGTGTTGGTCCAAGTAGATAAATTCTACTTTCCTGTTGATTTTGTAGTGTTAGACACCGCACCAATTCAAGGTTCTAATGCTCCCATCCCAGTCATTTTAGGGAGACCTTTCCTAGCTACATCCAATGCCTTAATTAACTGTAGGAATGGGGTGATGAAATTGTCTTTTGGGAATATGACTGTGGAGATGAACATATTCAATGTCTCTAAACAAATTGGGGAACATGAGGACATTAGAGAGGTAGATGTGATCCAAACAGTTTGTCAAGAACACTTTGAGAGAGTGTGGATCAAGGATCCATTGGAGAGAACTTTAGTTCATGATGAAAGATTTTGTTCTGTGGAATGTGTTGATGAGGAAGAGAACTCGAGACTTATCTAGATCTAATGCCTATTATGTCAATAGGTCAATGGACCCCATCGTTTGAGCCTTTGATTTCACCCCAAGTGAAAGTTGAGGCATCTCTTGTCCAACTCAAGTTGTCCCTAAAAAATTTGGAGTCATGGTAGTGAAGAATGAAAATAATGAACTAGTACCAACCAGAATCCAAACTGGATGGTGTATGTGCATTGATTATCGTAAATTGAACATGGTGACTAGGAAGGACCATTTTCCGCTTCCATTTTTAGACCAAGTGCTTGAAAGAGTAGCTGGAAGAGCTTTCTATTGTTTTCTTGATGGATACTCAGGTTACAACCAAATTGAGATTTCTTTAGAAGACCAAGAAAAAACCACTTTCACTTGTCCTTTTGGTACCTATGCTTATAGAAGAATGCCTTTTGGTTTGTGTAATGCACTAGCCACTTTTCAAAGGTGTATGATGAGTATCTTTAGTGACATGGTGAAATTTTTTTTGGAAGTTTTCATGGATGATTTTTCAGTTTATGGGGATTCTTATGAGTTGTGTCTAATACATTTAAAGAAAGTCCTTGAGAGATGTGAGAGAGCAATCTTGTACTCAATTGAGAGAAGTGTCATTTTATGGTGACACATGACATTGTCTTAGGTCACATTATCTCTTCAAAAGGAATAGAGGTAGATAAGTCAAAAGTGGAAATCATTCAAAAATTACCTACCCCTAGGATTGTGAAAGATGTGAGATCCTTTTTAGGACATGCTGGTTTTTATCGAAGATTCATTCATTCTTTTAGTACCATTGCCAAACCATTGTATAACTTGTTGTCACAAGATGTCCAATTTGATTGGACATCAAAATATCAAGAAACTTTTGAAAAGCTTAAAGGGTTGTTGACAACTGCACCAATCATGCAAGCTCCTGATTGGTCTTTACCATTTGAACTGATGTGTGACGCTAGTGATTTTGCGGTTGGGGCTGTTTTAGGGCAAAGAAAAGACAAGAAACCTCATGTCATATATTATGCTAGCAAGACTTTAAATGATGCTCAATTGAATTACACTACAACTAAAAAAGAACTCTTAGCTGTGGTCTTTGCATTAGACAAATTTAGGTCTTATTTGGTTGGATCTCTTGTTATTGTTTTCACTGATCATGCAGCATTGAAATATTTGCTCATAAAACAAGATGCCAAACCACGTTTAATTCGATGGATCCTCCTACTCCAAGAGTTTAACCTTGAAATTCGAGATAAAAAAGGAGTAAAGAATGTAGTGGTTGATCATTTGTCTTGTCTTTCAAGTTATGAGACCATAATTGATGAATCTCCAATAAATGAACTCTTTGTTGATGAAAATTTATTTTGTGCAGGTACTGTCTCCTACATTGGTTCTCCATGGTATGCTGACATAGCAAATTACCTAGCCACAAGTCAAATTCCTTCTCATTGGTCTAAACTTGACAAACAAAAATTCTTGCGCAATGTGCGCACCTTTTTCTAGGATGACTCCTACCTATTTAAATATTGTCCTGACCAAATTATTAGGCGGTGCATCCCTGATCATGAAATTCCAAGTGTCATTAATTTTTGTCATGCATTAGCCTGTGGTGGCCATTTCTCTTCCAAGAAAACCATTGCCAAAATCTTGTAGTGTGGTTTTTATTGGCCCACCATGTTTAAAGATGTTCATGCCTTTTGTGTTGCATGTGACCGATGCCAACGACTAGGTAGCCTCACTAGGCGTAACATGATGCCCCTTAACCCCATCCTTGTTTTGGAAATATTTGATTGTTGGGGGATTGATTTCATGGGACCTTTTCCAAGTTTATTTGGTTACCAATTTATCCTTGTAGTTGTTGATTATGTGTCTAAATGGGTGAAGGCCATTGCATCTCGAACCAATGACCATCGAGTTGTGGTCAGATTCTTGAAAGAAAATATTTTCTCTCGTTTTGGCATGCTCCGGGCTATAATTAGTGATGGGGGAAAACATTTTTGTAACAAGCCCATTGGTATTTTGATGAGAAAATATAGTGTAATTCACAAGGTCAGTACCCCCTATCACCCACAGACTAGTGGCCAAGTTGAGTTGGCAAATAGGGAGATCAAAAATATTTTAAAGATTGGTCCCTACGACTAGTTGATGCTTTGTGGGCATATCGCACTACTTATAAGACCTCTTTAGGAATGTCTCCTTATAGGCTAGTTTATGGAAAGCCTTGTCATCTCCCTATTGAGATTGAGTATCGTGCATATTGGGCCATTCGGCAATTCAACGACAATGAAAATGAGGTTGGAAAAAATAGAAAGCTTCAATTGGATGAATTAGAGGAGCTGAGAAATGATGGATTTGAAAATGCAAAAATTTCAAAACATAAGATGAAAACTTTGCATGATAAACATATTCTTAGAAAATCCTTTCATGTTGGTGTATAATTCACGATTACATCTTTTTCCTGGGAAGTTGAGGAAAAAATGGATTGGTCCCTTTGTGATTAAATCCATCTCTGAGCATGCTGCATTTGAGGTAGAAAATCCTAAGAATGGAAATATTTTCAAAGTAAATGGTCATCGATTGAAACCTTATCTTGAAAACGTTGTGGCTGAAGTTGAGACATTGGATCTTGAAGATCCAATACCATTGTAGTATCAGAAGTAATGAGTCTTTATTTTTATTTTTCATTTTTTTCTTCTTTCTTCCATCTCTTATATTTTCTTGTTCATGCATTAGGGAAAATGCATTATTTTAAGTTGGGGGGTGTGAGGTTCTTTATTTTTTAAAAAAAAAAATCAATGTTTTCTTTTAGTTGTGATATGCAAGTTTAAAAAAAAATCAAGCAAGGAGTCAGCTCATGCCCAATTCAATCAGACATTCATCCTTGAAAATAGAAGGGGAGTAACAATTTTCTAATCTTTATACTTTTCTTCTCTTTCTCTTTTACATTGAGCATAATGTAAAACTTAATTTTAGATATTTCATTATGTTGAATGCTTGAGATAACCATGCTTGTTAAAAAAAAAAACTTGCATTCGTATGTGAATGAGACTTGTTTAGGATAATCATTACATTTTTAGATTCATTATTATGTGAACATTGCATGCTTTAATTTGGGATAGATAATATCTTATAAATCAAGATATAACATACTTTTTTTTAAAGATTACTAAAGTACATATTTCCTTGTAAAAATTGTGTGAGTTGTGTGATTATGCATAAAAGATGAGTATGATGCTTTACTTGTGATTATCCCTTTTGATCCAGTCCTAAACAAGGTTTAAGTAAGTAGAGTAATAATTATTACACAAATAAATAAATAAATGTGTACAAAGTTCTATCTACTCCAATGTTTTGAGTTGCTCAGTAACTAGGGGTATTCATCACAAATGTTTATCTTTACGTCAAACGGCAGCTTGAAATATGAGTATGCAAAGCACTTTAAGTTTGTGACTTTTTGAGTAACTGGGTGCATTCATCACAAATGTTTGTATTCGCGTCAAAAGGGAAATGACTACTTAAAGACAAAGAATAAATCATATCTTCACAAAAAAAACAAAAAAAAAACAAAGAAAGAAAAAAAAATATAGATATTTCTCTAGTTTGCTACCTTGTTTGTGTTGGTGAGAAGGGAAGATTAGAAGTTGAGTTTTTGTATGAATCAATTATGTTGGTTGCACGATACATATGACTGAATTTGGAAATTTTGTATGGATGTTTGATTTAGAGAATGTGAGTATACTTATTTTTCTTTATTTGTTATTGTGTACACTAAGTTAAAGATATCAATGTTTGCATGATAGGTCCTTCAAGTGTGATAATCGAGCTTAATTATGATTGTTATTATTCTTTTTATTTCAAAGGTTTTATGTTTTGTTTTGCTTAAGGACTAGCAAAATCTAAGTTGGGGGTGTGATTGTGCATCAAAAGTATCATTAAGTCTCTTATTTTACATATGTATTTATTGTTTTTATTTGGTCTTTTTATAATAATTGATGTGCTTTTTAGTAATGAAGTTTGTTTTAATGTTTCGATAGGTTTTTGGAGTTTAAATGAATTAATTCAGGAAATTCAACATCGGAATTCAGAACAAAGAATTGAAGAGACATTTAGTTGAAGATTGAAGCAAATCTTGGTTGAAATAAGTGCTCCAAATTTGTCCCAAAAATCAATTCTATTCTAATTCTAGAAAAGAATATCATATGATCTATTTGAAGCCCAAACTTGCCTTATGTTGTGTGCAAACTTCAACCATTAAACACTAAAGGTTTCAATGTCAATCTTAGCCCAAATAATAAATACATTTGTATACTTATTTGATGTTCAAATTCAGCCTAAAATCAGCCCAAAATCAGCCCTAAATCAACCCCAAATCAACCTTCAAATCAGCTCAAACACAATCCATGATCTTACATGTCCACACAACAACAATTGATTTATTTTGGGTAATTCATTCATCCAAGAAGGCAAGCACATGGATGGAAAGCTGGAGGGGATATTTTTACATTATTTTGGATCAAAAAGAAGAAGGAGAGAACTCATAAATGAGGAAGAAAAACGTGCACTAAAGTGGTTGCAAAGCTGTCCTGACTTGATTTTTCAGAACACCTTTCGGTATTTTACCCATAACTTTTGACTCAGGTGTCCAAATGAGTTGTTCTTTAATGATCTGGAAAGGTGACAGAATTTCCTATAAATTTCTTTTATAGACATCTCAAAAACAAGCTT
Source organism: Populus ilicifolia (assembly GCA_015708895.1). NCBI lineage: Eukaryota > Viridiplantae > Streptophyta > Magnoliopsida > Malpighiales > Salicaceae > Populus > Populus ilicifolia. The sequence continues at coordinate 29,468 of SRLM01000032.1, read as the reverse complement.
CTAAGAGGATCAAATTTCTGTCCAAAGTTAGAGTCAGATTTGTGTCCAAATTTTTACTGAAATTGTGTTGAGTTCTTCTTTATAGATTTCGGTTCTTTAGCTTGTAAAACTTATTATTTCAGTTTGATTCAAGTCAGTTCATGTTTATTGAAGTATTCTTATATATAATCATGGTTGGCTAATCTCTTTCTTGGATCCAAATCAAGGATGATGGTGGTTGAGGTGAGTTCTTTAAGATATGAATGAATCTTAATGTTTATCTTTTCATTTTCTTCATGAATGATTTATCATTGCAAAGAAATTTTAGAAACCATTTAGGTAATGTTATAATCTTGAATTTTTATGCACAAACTTTAGTTTTGGTATAGAGATTGCTTGATTCAATCTCTTACTTAATATGAAAATACTTGTTCATTCTTAAGCAATAATCGATCTTCATCCTTTTAAACTTCATTGTAATATCTTCCGATCTAATATCACCATCGTTGATATTAGGTTGAGTTATCTTATATATCTTGAAGGAATTACCACTACATCACCATTAAAATTGATTTGGACCAAGACTTACTTTTTCTAGTCATTTAAAATCTATTTACATTTTTTTTATCTTTGAAAACAAATCCATCAATTATTTCCAACCAAGTTATTGTTAATTTAATTTCTCTTGAGTTTTTTTTGTTACCTAGCTTAATTTACAGATCTAGCTCTCTGTGGATATGACCTCGATCTTACCGAGTTAATTGCTACATCGCACACTTGTGCACTTGCGAGTTAAAACAAGCTGATCATAAAAAGCGGTCAAGCAATCAATAACTCAACTAAAACATGTTTTATAATAATATATCAAATTATATAAGATACCTTTAATTTGTGGTAAATGTTCATCTTAAATGCAGGCCTATCATATAAGTAAAAAGATTGATTGATGAGTTTAAGTATTGAAATTAAAAGGACAAAGAGATGGTCGAACTTAGAAAAGAGAAGCTGGTGCAATCCAAACTAGAACACTATTTAATCATTGAGTCATATCTAGAGTTGTAGATATCGAATTTAGGTCTACTTTGTATGGATGGAAAGGTAAGATATAGGCCTACAACTTTCATGGAGTTCAAATTTAAAAAGGTCATTTACAAGTCCAAATTATAGCAAAAACAAAGAAGTCTGAATTTGTCCTGCAAGTTAGACACTGTTTAGTGTTCAGCCCATATCTTAAGTTCTAAAAGTCTAAATGACCTCAATTTTTTTTCTTGAAAAGCTGGGAAAAATTTCTAGAATTTCATGTGAGAGGTTTGGTTCAAATTCTGATGCTATCAATAACATTTTATTTAGATAAAAAGATAAGGATTGTCATTAAGTCAAGATGTGGCCACCCGCTCATCAATTAGTCATCAAATAAATGGTTCTCAGTTTTGGCCTATAAAAGGAGGCGTTTGCCATGCGTTTAGGCATCTTGGTCTCTAGATTAGGATCATGCTTTTGCTTTCTCTATTTGTATTTCTATATTGCTTAAGTTTTATTTTTATTAATATCTTATTTATTCCTTTCATTTCCTTTTCTTTACTTAGTTAACTTTTATCTTATTTATGTTCTTATCTTGTTTATTTATATTTCTCTCTTTTATTATGTTTAGCTAAGTTTATTGTGCCAAGGTGAAAAGGTTACACTAATGGTGTAAGAATAAGTATAGTGTAAACTTAACATGGACTTTAATGTTTGATGTGAACATGTTTTGTATTTGTTATCTTGTTTACTCTTTAATAGTTTTTGTTTGTTGAATGACTAATTTATATTTATGTTGTATAACACTGGGTACAACAAATGTTTGACACTTTCATAACACAATCTGTATGGTATAACTAGCACCTATGCTATGAAAGGAACTTGATTTATTGTTAACATAAGTTATAATCATGAATACCTGACAACATTTACAAGTATTAACATTATTTGAATAAGATAACTAATGTAATCATGTTAATAATTTATAATTTGATTGAAACCTCCTTTGCGTATAGTTTCCATTTAAGTAAGAAGAGTTTATACTATGCTTGTTCGAAATACTATAGTGGATCCTTTAACGTAAGCGTTCATTGTTATCATTGATTAATCCTTACATTAATCTTCTAGCTCAAAGTTCTCAACAACTTCTTCTTCTTCTATTATTATTATTATTACTAGTACTACTACTACTAGTAGCATTATTATTATTATTATTACTATTATTGTTGTTGTTGTTGTTGTTTTGTTATAGTGTTGTTATTTATAATTTATATAATTAACCTCCTTGTGCATTGACCTTGATCTTGTCGGGTTATTTATTACTTTAACGCTCCTGCACTTGGAAGAAGACATCAATCTTTTGGTCATGTCACTTTGCCAGACAAGAGTTATGGTTTAAAAGGGCCATAAATTTTGATTCGATTGAAGGATCGCCCAAAAACTTTCACTTGAGTTTCTAGAGACCTTTTTATTAGAGAAGATGTTGAATCACTACTCGCTGAGATGAAGGTCTAGTCGCGCTAAAGTAGAGTAATGATTTGAAAGGGCCTTAACTTTTAGACAGATTGTTGGATTGCCCTCAAAGTTTTACAGGAGTTTTGAGAAGCTATTTTCTGTGGAGTGGATGTGGAATTTCCACTTAATGACTTGAATGTCTAGCAGCCAAACAGTGAAATGGCCATAACTTTTGATCCAATAATTGGATTGCCCTAACTTTTCTTATAGGAGTCTTCGGAGGCCATTCTGTTTACAGTAGATGTGGAATCGCTATTAGGTAAGGTGAAGGTGTGGTCGTGCCAAACTAGAGTAACAGTTCAAAAAGGCTATAACTTTTGATATGACCATTGGATTGCCCTCAAAGTTTTCTAGGAGTTTTCTAAGGCTTTTTTTATATAGAGTAGATAGGGAATTGCTACTTAATGAGTCAAAGGTCTATTTGTTCAAACCAAAGTACAGTTTAAAATGGCCATAACTTTTGTTCCAACTGTTTGATCACCCTTAAATTTTTATAAGAGTTTCTGGTCGCTATTTTCCTTAGAGTGGATGTGGAATCGCTAGTCAGTGAGGTGGAGGTCTAGTCCCGCCAAACTAGAATAATAGTTCAAAATGGCAATAAATTTTGATATGACCTTTGCATCACTCTCAAATTATTACATGAGTTTCTGAAGGACATTTTTATTGGAGGAGATGTCGAATTGATACTTGGTGTGGTGGAGGTCTGGTTGTACTAGGCTAGAGTAACATTTCAGAGGGCCATAATTTTTTATCCAACTATTAGATCGCCCTCAAAGTTTTTCAGGAGTTTTTGGAGTCCGTTTCATATAAGGTAGATAGGGAATCACTACTCGATGAGTCGGTGGTCTGGTCGAGCCAGACCAGAGTAGCGATTTAGAAGGGCCATAATTTTTTATTCGATTGTTGGATCACCTTCAAATTTGTACAGGAGTTTCTAAAGGCCATTTTTTTGTAGTAGATGTGGAATCGTTACTTAGTGAGGCAGAAGTTTGGTCGTGCCAAATTAGTGTAACGGTTTGAAAGGGCCAAAGCTTTTTATTTGACTGTTGGATTTCCCTCAAATTTTTATAAGAGTTTTCGAACGTAGTTTTCCTAGGAGTGGATGTGGAATCACAAGTTGGTGGGCTGGAGGTGTGGTCGCGCCATACTAGAGCAACAATTCAAAGTGATCATAATTTTTAATTTGACCGTTGGATCGCGCTCAAATTTTTAAATGAGTTTTTGGAGACGGTTTTCATTAATAGAGATGTCGGATCATTACTTGGTAAGGTGGAGGTCTGGTCGCACTAGAGTAGAGTAACGGTTTAAAATGGCTATAACTTTTAATCCCACCGTTGAGTCGCCCTTAAATTTGTACATGAGTTTCTAGAGGCCATTTTTGTTAGAGGAGTTGTGGAATTGCTACCTGGTGAGGCGAAGGTTTGATCAAGCCAGACTAGTGTAACAATTCAAAACAACCATAACTTTTGATCTGAATGTTAAATTGCCCTTAAATTTTTATAAGAGTTTTCGAACGTCATTTTCCTTGGAGTGGATATGCAATCACTACTCGGTGAGGCGAAGGTGTGGTCACGCCAAACTAGAGTAACGGTTCGGAAGAGCTATAACTTTTGATTCGACCATTAGATCACCCTCAAAGTTTAATAGGAATTTCCAAAGGCTATTTTCTATGGAGTACATGGGGATCGCTACTCTATGAATCGGATGTCTAACTGGGCAAGACTAGAGTAATGGTATGGAAAGGCCATAACTTTTATTCTCACCATTGGATCACCTTAACCTTTTTATAGGAGTTTCTAGAGGCCATTTTCTTTATAGTAGATATGCAATCACTACTCGCTGAGGCAGAGATCTATTTGTGTCAGACCATAATAATAGTTTAAAATGGCCATAACTTGTGTTCAAACCATTTAATTGCCCTTAGATTTTTATAAGAGTTTTTGGATGCTATTTTCCTTGGAGTGGTTATGGATTTGCTAGTCGGTGAGCTGGAGGTTTGGTCGTGCTAGACCTGAGTAACGGTTTGACACGGCTTTAACATTTGATACGAACATTCGACTGCCCTCAAATTTTTACAGGAGTTTCTAGAGGATAATTTTGTTGAAGTAGATTGGAATCGCTACTCCGTAAGATAAAGGTTTGGTCGCGCTATGATTAGTACTTAAAAGTGCATTTTTATCATGGTTTTATATCATCATTTTGCACTTAAAGTATCAATAACTCCTTAACTAAAGTACGTTTTATAATAATCTATCTAATAATATAAGATACCTTTAATTTGTGGTAAATGTCCATTTTAAATGCAGGCCTATCACATAAATGAAAGGATTGATTGATGACTTTAAGAACTTCAATTGCAAAGGCAAAGAGATGATCAAACTTAGAAAAGAGATGTCGGTGCAATCCAAACCGGAACACTGTTCGGTAATTGGGTCATATCTGGAGCTATAGATCTCAGATTTAGGTCTACTTTATATGGATGGAAAGGTAAGACATAGGCCTACAACTTTCATATGGAGCCCAAGATCTAAAAAGGCCATTTTCAAGTCCAAATTATTGCAACAACAAAGAAGCCCGAATCTGTCCTCCAGCCCGAGCACTGTTCAGTATTTTGGCCATATCTGGAGTTCTAGAAGTCGAAATGAGCTGAATTTTTTACACAAGAAAGCTGAGACAATTGCCTAGAACTTTCATGTTTTCAAGTGGCTCTAATTTTGACGTCATCAATGACGTTTTGGGCAGACAAGAGAAGATAAGGATTGTCACCAAGTCAAGGGTTGGCCATCTACTCATCAATTAGTCATCAAATCAATAGTTCCCAATTTTGGCCTATAAAAGGAGGCATTTGCCATGCATTTAGGCATCTTGGTGTCCAGATCAAGATCATGCTCTTGTTTTCTCTCTTTGTATTCTTTATGCTTTGTTTTCATTAATATCAAGTTTATGCCTTTCATTTCCTTTCCTTTCTTTAGTTAACTTTTATGTTCTTATTTTGTTTATCTATTTTTCTTTCTTTCATTATGTCTAGCTAAGTTAATTATGTCAAGGTGAAAAGGTTACACTAATGGTGTAAGAATAAGTATGGTATAAACTTAATATGGACTTTAATGTTTAATACTAACATGTTTTATATTTGTTATCTTGTTCACTCTTTAATACTTTGCTTGTTAAATGATTAATCTTGATTTATGTTGTATAACAATTGGTACAACAAATGCTTGGCACTTTCATAGCCCATACTGTATGGTATAACCGACACCTGAGCTATGAAAGGAACTTGATTTGTTGTTAACATAAGTTATAATCATGAATGCTTGACGAAATTTACAAGTATTAGCATTAATTGAATAAGATGACTAATGTAATCATGTTAACAATCTATAATATGGAACCTCCTTTATGTGTGGATTCCAATTGAACAATAAAAGTTTATACTATACTTGTTTGACATACCATTAGTGGAACCTCTAACCTTGACATTTGTTATTATCATTGTTTAATCTTTACTTTAATACTCTATCTCCAAGTTCTCATCATCATCATCATCTTCTTCTCTTTCTTTTTTATTATTATTATTATTATTATTATTATTGTTATTGTTGTTGTTGTTGTTGTTATTTATAATTTGTACAATAACCTCCCTATGGTTCGACCCCGGTCTTGCCGGGTTATTTATTACTTCGACACTCCTGCACTTGGGAGAAGACATCAATCTCTTTGTCGTGTCACGCTAGACGAGAATAATGGTTTGAAAAGGCTATAACTTTTGATTAGACTGTTGGATCGCCCTTAAAGTTTCATAGGAGTTTCTAGAAGCTGTTTTCTATAGAGTAGATAGGGAATTGCAACTCGTTGAGTCACAGGTCTGGTCGGGCCAGACTAGAGTTATGGTTTGAAAGGCCCATAATTTTTTAGCTGATCATTGGATCACACTCACTTTTTTGTTGGAGTTTTCGAAGGCTATTTTCATTGCAGTAGATGTGGAATCGCTACTTAGTGAGGTGGAGGTATGTTCTTGCCAAGCTAGAGTAATGGTTTGAAATGACCATAACATTTAACATGACCATTGCATCCCCTCAAAATTTTACAGTAGTTTTCATAGGCTGTTTTTGTTGGAGGAGATGTCAAATCACTACTCGGTAAACTGGAGGCCTAGTCACGCAAAACCAAAGTAATAATTTGAAAGGGCCATAACTTTTTATTTGATCATTAGACTGCCCTCACATATTAGAATGGCCATAACGTTTGATCATACTGTTGGATCGCCCATAAAATTTTACAAGAGTTTTTAGAGGTTGTTTTCTTTAAAGTAGATGTGGAATTGCTACTTGGTGATGTGGAGGTTTGGTCACGCCATATTAGAGTAATGGTTTGAAAAGGCCATAGCTTTTTATTTGACCACTAGATTTCCCTTAAAATTTTATAAGAGTTTTCGAACATCATTTTCTTTGAAATGGATATGGAATCACTAGTCGGTGAGGTGAAGGTTTGTAAAATGAACATTTACCACAAATTAAAGGTATCTTATATTATTACATAGATTATTATAAAACGTACTTTAGTTAAGGAGTTATTGATACTTTAAGTGCAAAATGATGATATGAAACCATGATAAAAATGCACTTTTGAGTACTAATCAGTAACCCACAATTATCTGTTAAAGTGTGTCTATAAAAATAAATGTTTAAGAATACTTGTTAAATGAGTATATAAGCATAATTAAGTGATAACAATTTGAGAGTTTGTAAACATGAATATTTTAAGAAGTATTCTAGTAGACCTTGTTAAGAATATTTTCTAAGATATGTCTCAAGAGTCACTTTAATAAAAGAACTCCTTTAATCCCATAGTTAGTTTTTTTTTAATATCAACTACTACCCTCTCCCCCTAACCGAAACGAGACATTGTTCTTAATGTCCTAAGGTAGAAAGATAAAGTATAAAAGACATCACCTAGAATATTGAACATTGACAAACCTAAAACCACTTAAACAAATATAAAATATAACAAAACAAAATAATATGCTATTAATAAAACTAAAAGATATAAGGATTTACAAATGAAGGATCAAATCCAATGTAAGGTTTTCATATCATTCCCTAATTAACCCATTTATGCGACTCATGGAGGGGTCAATTGTGGGAGTAAAAGATTGTAGTTGGTCAATCAATTATTCAGCAGTCACAGTAGAGATTAGGATTTGTCGTGCTGAGATGTTAGAAATTCTTGTTCTATAACATGATCAAGAAAAGATAATAATTTATTATAAAAACCATTAACATTTAATAGAGCTATGGGTTTATGATGAATGTATAGTTGGGTCCAAGAGGAAATATGAAAGATCTCTTCCAATATACCCAAACCACCTAGTAAGACAATAAAGGCATCAACATGTTTAAATATTGCATTCATTCAATTAGACATTGTGGAAACCTATAGTTCCTCTCTAATTGTTTTTCCGATGATGTCCATTTACTAAAGCTTTAGGGACAACCTCCAAAACTTGACTACCTCATAAAAATACAGCTATTGACACTCCCCTCTATTAACCTAAGGTTGCCTCCTTCATACACTTAATTAATCTTTCTCTCAGCTAGTACTTGACCAAGATGATTTGCTGATTCTAAAAACTCTATTTCCTTTCGAAGACTGGATCCATTAAAAACACAAATGTTTGTTATATGATGACTTGAGGAGCCTGCCATTTCAATACACTTTTATATCTGTTGAATGTATAGTTAAGTAGAAATGAAGGAAGAGAAGATTTTATAGATGAGAATGGGAAAATTCAATCGTACCACCTATATGTAGGCCAATTAGAGTCTCACTCTCTCTCTCTTTATTTATTTATATTTAAAAAAAACATGTGTATGTACAAGTAGCTGTGATTTTGGCTCACACATTTCTTTGATTTTACGTCTAAAAACAGCTTAAACGCCCACTATGGATAGGGCATAGGCTTCCCATCTACTTTTCTTAAAAACAAGCAAACATGATCTTTTTTAGTTAAATTCTCAAGACTAAGTCGATCATGTTCTTTATGGCATTTTGACTATAAATCATGAATTGCAGGATACATATCTCCACTAGGATGCATCTCAAGAGTCAATAGAAGATTATCTAAAGACTCCTTACTCAGACTATCCTTAATGAATTGTATTTTATCTTCATAATTTACATATACCATTCCTAAAGAACGACATATTGCATTACAAGTCTATCTAGCACATTTATGACAGACTTTTAGTCATTTTACACAATATTTTTTTTGTAAAAGTGCTTTTATCTATTCTAGGTATATGTAAAATAAAGGAATTAAAGGACTTACCTAATAATTGAACCTTTGCTTCAATTAGCCAGAAAATATCTTCAGGAATTCTATGATTCATTAATAACTTCAATCTTGCACATCTAACATACTAAATTTCTGAAATCACATTTTGAGGCAGAGTGAAAAAATACTTTTTTAATTTTTCAAATGAGAATTAGAGTAGGGATTTAAAGAAGTGAGAAATATTTACACAAATATTTACATAGATATCAGTTAGTATGGGAAACTAAAAGAACCAATTTAAGTCACGGAATACCATTATCTGCCATTTGACTGCGGTGAGAAAGACTAGTAAAACAAAAGTTTTAGCAATCAATTTATACAGGATCACTCAATTCAATAGAGTCATTTTCAACTGAAAAATTATCAAAGTAAACTTTTAAACCATGTCCATTTACCTTGAAACATTGTCATTCTTTAGATTCTTGATATCATAGGCCCCATATAGATACATATGCTTCACAATAAAAGGACCACTCCATCTTGAACTTAGTTTTCCAAGAAATAAATGGAGTAAAAAATTATAAAGACAGACTTTTTGACCAATATAAAATGTTTTTCTTAGTATTTTCTTGTCATGAAACTCTTTTTATTCTTGCTTTATGAATTCTTAAATTTTTATATGCATCATTTCTTATTTCCTCAAACTCATTTATTTGTAATTTTTACAGTTGACTAGCATCATCAAGATTTGAATTGAAAGCTTTAATAGCCCAATAAGCTTCATGTTCATGTTCCACGGGTAATGACAAGGTTTTCCATAGATTAGTCTATAAGGTGACATACCTAATGATGTTTTATAAGCAGTTCAATAAGCTCAAAGTGTATCATTAAGTCTTAAAGACCGTGTCTTTCCTATTAGGATTCATTGTTTTCTCTAAGATTAGTTTGATCTCTCTATTAGCAAGTTCTACTTGTTCATTTGTTTGAGGGTGATAAGACTCGAATGACTTATTGTAGAAATGTGTTCTACTATCACTTATCATAGCTCGAGGGACTCCATATCAACTCAAGATATTTTCTTTCAAAAACTTTATCACTGTTTTGTGATCATTGTTTTGACTTGGAATTGCCTCTATCTATTTTGAAACATAATCTACTATGACTAATATGTACAAAAAACCAAATGATGGAGGAAATGGATCCATGAAATCTATACCCAATGACTAGTACTTAAAAGTGTATTTTTATCAAAGTTTTATATCATCATTTTGCACTTGAAGTATCAATAACTCCTTAACTAGAGCATATTTTATAATAACAAGTTTGATAATATAAGATACCTTTAATTTATGGTAAATACTCATTTTAAATGCAAGTATTCTCATAATTCAAAGGATTGATTATTGTGATTAACTATTGGAAGTGAAAGGATAAAGAAAAGGCTAAGCTTACAAAGGAGATGTCAATTCACTTCAAATTTGAACACTATTCAGTCATTGGATCATATTTAGAGCTATAGATCTTAGATTTCAGATTAATTTATATGGCTGGAAAGATAAGAAATAGGCCTACAACTTTTATGGGTATAAAGACCATAAATTAAAGAGTTGCCACCATGATCTATTGAGTCTATACCTTCATGTGTTCAACCACTAAAACCTAATTTATTATCATTCAATCTCAAATACTCATTTTTTAAAACAAAACTTTTCTAGTAGTAATTTCTTCCAAACTTAATGCACATTAAGAAGGTAAGTTATTACAAACTCTAAAAATGCATAAAAATGCATTAAGATGGACCATAGCTAACATAAAAGGAATTAGTCCTTTGATTTGCACACACAAGATTTATTTAGAGGAAAATGTTAAACCCTTTAGAGAAATGCAATGAAGGCTCAATCCTAATATGAAAGAAGTAATGAGGAATGAAGTCATTAAACTTCTAGATAATGGAATTATTTATCTTATTTATGAAAATAAAGGTTTAAGAATACATGTTAAATGAGTATATGAGCAGAATTAAGTGATAATAATGCAAGAATTTGTAAACCTGAATATTTCAAGTAGTATTATAATAGACCTTCTCAAGAATGGTTACTAAGATGTGTCTCAAAAGTTAATTTAAAAAAAAGAACTCCTTTAATTTGTCATCTTAGTAACAATAATTTTGCACATGCTTTATGAAATAAAAAACACAGTTAATTTTTTTGAAAGCTACTATCCTCTCCCCCAACCAAAATGAGACATTGTCCTCATTGTCCTAAAGTAGAAAGATAGGGTATAGAAAACATCACTTGAAAGAAAAAGCATTAACAAACATGAAACACATTCAAACAAAAATAAGAAATAGCAAAACACAATAATAAAACTAAAAGACACAAAAATTCACAAATAAAGATTCAAATCTAATATAAGCTTTTTATGGCTTTCCTTAGATGACCAATTTATGTGACTTGTGGAGGGATCAATTACATGAATGAAAGATTGTAGTTGGTCGATCAATTATTTAGCAGTAGCAGCAAAGATTATGATTTGTCGCGCAAAAGATGTTAGAAATTTCTATTCTATAGCATGATGAAGAAAAGATAATAAATTATCATAACAACTATTAACATTTAACAAACCTATGGGTTTATAGTGAATGTGCAGTTGGGCCTAAGAGAAAATATAAAAGATCTATTCCAATGTGTCCAAACCACTTGTTAAGGCAATGAAGGCATCAGCATGGTTAAACATTGCATTCATTTGAGCAAACATTTTGGAGACCTATAGTTCATCTATAATTGTTTTTCCAATAATGTCCCCTTGTGCTAAAGCTTTAAGGATGATCCCCAAAACTTGACTACTTTCTAAAAATGCAGCTATTGACACACCTTTCATTAACCTAAAATTGTCTTACCCATACACTAAATGAATCTTTCTCTCCTCTAGCACCTAACCAAGATAATTTACTAATTCAAAAAACTCCTTTTCTTTTCCAGGACTAGATCCACCAAAAACATATATATTTCTTATATGATGACCCAATAAGCTTACCATTTCTACGCACTTCTATATTTATTAAATGTATAGGTTAAGTGATAAATGATAAATTAAAAAGGCAATTATACCACCTATATGTAGGCCAACTAGAGTCTCACACATCCTCTCTCTCTCTCTCTATTTATTTATTTAATTTTGAAAAAGCATGTGTATGTATAGGTAGTTGTGATTGTGACTCACATCTTCCCTAGGTTTTACATCCAAAAAAAGCTTAAACGCCTTCTATGGGTCGTAGATAGGCTTCTCATCCAATTTTCTTAAAAATTAGCAAACAAGGTCTTTTTTAGTTAGATTCCCAATATTAAGTTTATCATATAATTTATGAAAATGGGGCCATAAATCATGAATTGCATGATGCACGTATCCACTAGGATGCATTTGAAGAGTTAATAGAAGATTATTTAAAGACTCTTTACTCGGTCCATCCTTGATGAATTGTATTTTATCTTTACAGTTTATAGATACCATTCCTAAAGAATGACATTGTGCATTACAAGTCCATCTAGCACATCAATGAAAAACTTTAAATTGTTTTGCATGACGTTTCTTTGCAAAAGTGCTTTTACCTATTACAAGCATGTGTGAAATGAAGGAATTAAAGGACTCACTTGATAATCAGACCTTTGCTTGAATCAACCAGCAAATATCTTCAGGAATTCCATGATTCATTAACAATCTCAATCTTGCACATCTCAATGGTTTAAAAACTTTTCTTTGTCTTGGGTACTCCAATCAATTTGCAAATCTCCTAAAGTAAGAAAATTGATATTTTTATCATACTAAAGCATTGGACTAAGAGAAAGTAAGGACTCATTAGGAAAGTAATTATCGATTGCTATCATGTTAGATGTCAAATTTGTTGTCACTCTTGACAAAAGATTCGCATCAACATTTTCGATGCTTTTTTAATCTATTATTTCTTCTTAAGAATAAATCATTTGCATATTTTCAGATTCATCAAACTCTATTTTACTCATAGCAGATTCAAATTGGTCATAAACTAATTCATCAATAAGATCTACTTCTTGTGAATTATTATCATTTCCAAGTTGGTTGCAAATATTAAAAATATTCATCTTTAATTTCATGTTTCCAAAAGATAGCTTCATTTGTTCATTCTTACAATTAATCAATGCATTAAAAGTTGCAAGAAACGGACGTCCTAAAATAACAGGAAATGAATTACATGCTTTAACAGGTTGTGTGTCCAAGACAATAAAATCCATAAGATAAATGAATTTATCGACTTGTACGAAAACATCTTCAATTATTCCTCTAGGCACTTTTATCAATTTATCAGCAAGTAAAAGAGTTATAGAAGATGGTTTTAACTCACCTAAATTGAGATTTTGGAAAACTGAATATGAAAGTAAATTCACACTAGCTCCAAGATCAAGTAAGACTTTAATTTTATGTTCTCCAATAAAGCAAAAAATTATAAGACAACCAGGGTCTTTATATTTCAAGGCATTATTATTCTAAAGAATGATACTTACTTGTTCGGCTAAAAAGGCTTTCTTTTTCACATTCAGTTTGCTTTTCAGTGTATAGATCTTTCAAAAATTTAGCATAGGAAGAAACTTGTTTAATAGCATCCAACAAAGGTATATTGATCCTTACCTGTTTGAAAGTTTCAAAGATTTCAGAGTTGTGATTGACTTTTCTTTGTTTGATCATGGCATGAGGAAATGGAAGTATTGGTGAGGAGTTAGTCTTTTCTTTATTCATATTAAACCCCTTCTTTATCCTTAGAGATTGACTCATCATCTTTCTTAAAAGTTTCAAGAATGGGTTTTTCAATAACCTTACCACTGCGAAGAGTAGTGACTAATTTGACTTGATCCACGTGTTGGCTTCCGAAACTACTTGCATTTGCATTCTATTGCCCCTTGGGATTTTGTTGTGGTTGAGATGAAAACTTACCTTTCTCTTGGAAACTAAGAGTATCAATTTCACAAGAGTATTTTTAAAATCTGTCATCTTCTAAGCAAGTTGATTATCGATTGTTTCTTGCTTTTCAATGAATACATGCAATGTTTCCTCAAGATTTCTTCTATGAGGTGGAGCATAAGGAGATGCATATCCATGAGAATTTTAGAAATTGTGGTGTGCTTGAAATGATGGTTATGAAGTTTGTACATCGTTATTATCACTCTTTCAACTGAAATTTGGGTGATTTCTCCAACAAGAGTTGTATGTTTACGAGTATGGGTTGTGATTGGCCCTTTGAAAACTGTTTAAAGCATAAGCTTGTTCATGGAGACATTCCTTAAAAGAAGGCAAGGTTGGACAATTATTGGTTGAGTGTTCATTAGTTTCATATAATTGACACACAATGTTTTCAATAAATTTTAATTGACCACTCTTTTTTAATTTTAGTGCCTTGACTTTTCTAGTTAAAGATGCAAACTTGACTTAGAGGTCATGATCTTCCCCAAGGTTGTATATAACTAAATGTATGAGATGAGTTTTACTTAGTGCCTCATAAGTAGCCGCAATGTCCTTATTTTGAGTATTTTCAGCTAACAAGTCTAAGTACTCCATTGATTTATCAAGCTCTTTATCTTTAAAAGTTCCATTGGACATCAATTCAAGCATTTACCTATTTTTAGGTGTTAACATTTCATAAATATGTGAAACCAATCTCCATGTTTCAAAACTATAATAAGGGCAAGTATTAAGCAAGTCTCGATACCTATCTCAAAATTGATAAAATGTTCCTCTTAGTTTTTAAGTGAAAGTGGTGATTTTCCTTTTGAAAGAGTTTGTTCTATGAGATGGGAAAAACTTCTTTAAAAACTATTGTTGCATTTCATCCCAAGCATGAATGGATCCCAGTCTCAAATTTTATAGCCATGTTTTAGCTTTATCTTTTAATGGAAAAGGATAAAATTTTAATCGACGGTGTTCATACTACAATTTGAGTCATTATAGGTGTTACAAACCTCCTTAAATTCCTTTAAATGCAAGTATGAATTTTCTAAATCTAAACCATAAAAAAAGGTAAAAAGTTGAATAATGTGTGGCTTAAAATTAAAATGAGATGCATCAAGAGGAAAAACTATGTATGAGAATTAGACAATCATAACAACAAATGTCAAGGTTAGAGGATCAACTAATGGTATGTCAAACAAGTATAGTATAAACTCTTATTATTCAATTGAAAACCACACACAAATAAGGTTCCAATCAGATTATAAATTGTTAACATGATTACATTAGTTGATTTGGAATCCCTAGAGCCATGATAAGTAATGGTGGAAGACATTTCTGCAACAAGTTATTTGAGTCTTTAATAAAGAAATATAAATCACAAATAAAGTTGCTACCCCTCATTATCCCCAAACAAGTGGATAAGTAGAACTTGCTAATAGGGAGATCAGACAGATCTTGGAGAAAACAGTGAACCCTAATAGGAAAGATTGGTCTTTAAGACTTAATGATGTACCTTAGGCTTATTGAGGTGCTTATAAAATATCATTAGGTATGTCACCTTATAAACTAGTCTATGGAAAACCTTGTCACTTGCTTATGGAACTTGAACATAAAGCTTATTGAGCTTTTAAAGCTTTCAATTAAAATCTTAATGATGTTGGTTAGCTGCGAAAATTACAAATAAATATGCTTGAGGAAATAAGAAATGATGTATATAAAAATTCAAGAATTCATAAAGCAAGAATCAACGAGTTTCATGACAAGAAAATAATGAGAAAAACATTCAATGTTGGTAAAAAAGTCTTACTTTATAAGTCTTAAATTTCCTGGAAAATTAAGAACAAGATGGAGTGGTCCTTTTATTGTGAAACATGTGTATCCATATAGGGCCTATGATATTAGGAATCCAAAGAATGGTAATGTTTTCAAGGTAAGTAGACATTGTTTGAAAGCTTCCTTTGATAATTTTTTAATTGAAAATGATTCTATTGAATTGGGTGATCCTGTATATAAAGGTTGATATTTTTTTCCTCACATTGATTTTGTGTTTCCTTTTGGTGTGACCTTTGTTTTGCTAGTTTGTTTCCCACCTCGGTCAAATGGTAGATAACAGTACTCGATGACTTAAGTTGGTTCTTTCAGTTTCCTATAATAACTGATATCTTTATATATATTTGTTCAATTCTTTGCTCTTTCTCCCTTCTTTACATGTCTTCTTATTTAAAAATAGACATTACTTTTGAAAAATTGAAAAAGTATTTTCCTACTCTGCCTCAGAATGCAATTACAAAAATTTACCATGCTA
Source organism: Populus ilicifolia (assembly GCA_015708895.1). Classification (NCBI taxonomy): domain Eukaryota; kingdom Viridiplantae; phylum Streptophyta; class Magnoliopsida; order Malpighiales; family Salicaceae; genus Populus; species Populus ilicifolia. The sequence goes on along the minus strand of SRLM01000032.1, from coordinate 13,398 downwards.
GATGTGCAAGATTGAGATTGTTAATGAACCATGGAATTCCTGAAGATATTCATTGGCTATTAAAGCAAAGATCTGATTATCAAGTTAGTCCTCCAATTCTTTCATTTCATACATGCTTGGAATAAGTAAAAGTACTTTTGCAAAGAAACATCATGCAAAACGACTAATAGTCTATCACAGATGTGCCCGATGGACTTGTAATGCAAAATATCATTCTTTAAGAATGATATCTGTAAATCATGAAGATAAAATATAGTTCATTAAATATGGCTTGAGTAAAGAGTATTTAGATAATCTTTTATTGACTCTTGAGATGCACCCTAGTGGAGATGTGCATCATGTAATTTATGATTTATGGCCATAATTCCATAAAGAACATGCTTGATATATGATTAGTACTTAAAAGTGCATTTTTATCAAGGTTTTATATCATTATTTTGCACTTAAAGTATCAATAATTCCTTAACTAAAGCATGTTTTATAATAATATATGTAATAATATAAGATACCTTTAATTTATGGTAAATGTTCAGTTTAAATGTAGGCCTATCACATAAATGAAAGGATTGATTGATGAATTTAAGAATTGAAATTGAAAGGATAAAGAGATGGCCAAACTTAGAAAAGAGATGTTGGTGCAATCCAAACCAGAACACTGTTTGGTAATTGGGTCATATCTGCAGCTATAGATCTCATATTTAGGTTTGCTTTATATGTATGGAAAGGTAAGACATAGGCCTACAATTTTTATATAAGGCCCAAGATCTAAAATGGCCATTTTCAAGTCTAAATTGTTGTAGCAACAAAAAAACCTGAATCTATCCTGTAGCCCAAGCACTGTTCAATATTTTGGCTATATCTAGAGTTCTAGAAGTCAAAATGAGTTGAATTTTTTACACAAGAAAGCTGAGACAATTTCCTACAACTTTCATTTTGAAGTGGCTCCAATTTTGATGTTATCAATGATGTTTTGTGCAGACAAGAGAAGATAAGGATTGTCACCAAGTCAAGAGTTGGTCACCCACTCGTCAATTACTCATCAAATCAACAGTTCTCAATTTTAGCCTATAAAAGGAGACATTTACCATGCATTTAGGCATCTTGGTTTCCAGATCAAGATTAAGGTCTTGCTTTCTCTCTTTGTATTTTTTGTAATATTTATGCTTTGCTTTTATTAATATCAAGTTTATGCCTTTCATTTCCTTTCTTTTACTTAGTTAACTCTTATCTTATTCATGTTCTTATTTTGTTTATCTATTTTTCTTTCTTTCATTATGTCTAGCTAATTTTATTATGTCAAGGTGAAAAGGCTACACTAATAGTGTAAGAATAAGTATAGTATAAACTTAATATGAACTTTAATGTTTCATACTAACATGTTTTATATTTGTTATCTTGTTCACTCTTTAATACTTTGCTTGTTAAATGACTAATCTTAATTTATGTTGTATAACACTTGGTACAACAAATGCTTGGCAGTTTCATAGCCCATACTGTATGGTATAACCAACACTTGAGCTATGAAAGGAACTTGATTTGTTGTTAACATAAGTTATGATCATGAATGCTTGATGAAATTTACAAGTATTAGCATTAATTGAATAAGATAACTAATGTAATCATGTTAATAATCTATAATCTGATTGGAATCTCCTTTGTGTGTGGTTTCCAATTAAATAATAAGAGTTTATACTATACTTGTTTGACATGCCATTAGTGGATCCTCTAACCTTGACATTGTTTGTTATCATTGTTTAATCGTTACGTTAATTTTTTCATCTCAAAGTTCTCATCAACTTTTCTTTTTCTTCTTTTATTATTATTATTATTATTATTACTGTTATTACTGTTATTATTGTTAGTGTTGTTATTGTTGTTGTTGTTGTTGTTGTATTGTTGTTATTTATAATTTGTACAATTAACCGCCCTATGGTTCAACCTCGGTCTTACTGGGTTATTTATTACTTCGACACTCCTGTACTTGAGAGAAGATATCAATCTTTTCATCGTGTCAATATAGTCTTGGGAATCTGACTAAAAAAGACCCTGTTTGCCAGTTTTTAAGAATATTGGTAGGGAAGCCTATCCCCGACTCATAGAGGGTGTTTAAGTCGTTCTTGGATGTAAAATGAAGGGAAGATGTGAGTCACAATCACAACTACTTGTACATACACATGTTTTTCTTAAAAAAAAATAAAAGTGAGAGAAAGAGAGAGAGAGAGACTCTAACTAGCCTAGATATAGGTGGTATGATTGCATTTTCACTTTCTCATCTGTAAATTCTTCTCATCCTTCCCTTTATTTATACTCAACTCACAAATTTCATGAATATCAAAGTGTGTAAAAATAGCAAGTTCCTCAAGTCACTAACTATGAAATATTTGTGTTTTTTATGGTTCTAATCTTAGGAAAGAAAAGGAGTTTTTAAAATTAGCAAATCATCTTGGTTAGGTATTAGCTGCAAGAAAGATTCATTTAATATATGGAGAAGGCAACCTTGGGTTAATAGGGGGTGTGTTAATAGCTGTATTTTTAAGATGTAGTCAAGTTTTAGGGGTTGTCCTCAAAGCTTTAGCACAAAGAGACATTATTAGAAAAACAATTAGAGAGGAACTATAGGTCTCCACAATGTCTGATTGAATAAATACAATGTTTAAACATATTGATGCCTTCATTGCCTTGTCAGGTGGTCTGAGCATATTGGAAGAGATCTTTCATATTTTCTCTTGGGCCCAACTTCACATTCACCATAAACCTATAGGTTTGTTAAATGTTAATGGTTATTATGATAAATTGTTGTCTTTTCTAGATCATATAATGGAACATGAATTCCTAATATCTTCAACACGACAAGTCATAATCTCTACTACTACTACTGAATAATTAATTGATCAACTACAATCTTTCACTCTTGTAATTGATCCTTCCATGTGTCCGTAAAGCTTAGATTGGATTTGAACCTTTGTTTGTGAAACCTTGTGTTTTATTATTTTGTTTTATTATTTATTATATTTGTTTAAGTGTGTTTCAGGTTTGTCAGTGTTTGTTGTTTTAGGTGATATCTTTTATACTCTATCTTTTTACCTTAGGACATTGAGGACAATGTTTTGTTTTGGTTGGGGGAGAGGGATAGTAGTTGATACTTATATTAAAAAATTTACTAGCTGTGTTTTCTATTTGCAAAACCATTCTAACTAAAATGGCAAAGTCAAGAAGTTCTTTAGTTAAAGTGACTCTTGAGAAGCATCCTAGTAAACATTTTTAACAAGGTCTATTATAATACTTCTTAAAATATTCAAGTTTACAAACTCTCGCATAATTATTTATTGCTTCTACTCATATACTCATTTAACAAGTATTTTTAAACCTTCATTTTCATACACACACACACACACACACTTTAACATATGATTGTGGGTTGCATATTGGATTATTACATTATTTATGTTCTTTTGTTGAAGGTAACAACTAAAGGAAATGGATAGTATATAATTTGCTATAAATAAATAAATAATAAATGTAATTAATTAATAAATAAAAATATAGATAAGTTTGGTTTCGTAGCCTCCATTACCTAAGCAATTAAGCTTGAATGGGTGTTTTAACACCTCATACCCTAAACTCAACTAACTTGGGAGATATTGGCCCAATGCTTGTTACATGATAATTAGTACTTAAAAGTGCATTTTTATCAAGGTTTTTTTGTATCATCGTTTTGCACTTAAGATATTAATAACTCCTTAACTAAAGCATGTTTTATAATAATATATCTAATAATATAAGATACCTTTAATTTGTGATAAATGTTCATTTTAAATGCAGGTCTATCATATAAATAAAAGAATTGATTTATGAGTTTAAGAACTGAAATTGGAAGAACAAAAAGATAGCCAAACTTAGAAAAGAGATGATAGTGCAATCCAAACCGGAACACACTTAAATAAATATAAGAAACAACAAAACACAATAATAAAACTAAAAGACACAAAGATTCATAAATAAAGACTCAAATCCAATTTATGCTTTTTATAGCTTTTCTTAGATGATCAATTTATGTGACTCATGGAGGGATTAATTATAGGAATGAAATATTGTAGTTAATCAATTAATTATTCAGTAGTAACAATAGAGATTATGATTTGTCGTGCCGAAGATGTTAGAAATTCCTACTCCATAGCATGATAAAGAAAAGACAAGAACTTATCATAATAACCATAAACATTTAACAAACCTATGGGTTTTTAGTGAATGAGTAGTTGCACCGATGAGGAAATATGAATGATCTCTTCAAATGTGCTCAGACCACCTAGTAAGACAATTAAGGCATCAACATGGTTAGATATTGTATTCATTCGAGCAGACATTATGGAGACTTGTAGTTCCTCTCTAATTGTTTTTCCAATGATATCCCTTTGTGCTAAACCTTTGGGGACAACCATCAAAACTTGACTACCTCTTAAAAATACAACTATTGACACATCTCATATTAACCTAAGACCGTCTCCTTTATACACTAAATGAATCTTTCTCTCAACTAGCACCTAACCAAGATGATTTGCTAATTCTAAAAATTCATTTTCCTTCCCATGACTAGATCCACTGCTTGACCGCTTTTTATGATTGGCTTGTTTTAACTCGCAAGTGCACGAGTGTGCGATGTAGCAATTAACTCGGTAAGATCGAGGTCATATCCACAGAGAGCTAGATCTGGAAATTAAGCTAGGTAACAAAAAAAACAACTCAAGAGAAATTAAAGTAACAATAACTTGGTTGGAAATAATTGATGGATTTGTTTTCAAAGATGAAAAAGTGTAAATAGATTTTAAATGACAAGAAAAAGTAAGTCTTGGTCCAAATCAATTTTAATGGTGATGTATTGGTGATTCCTTCAAGATATATAAGATAACTCAACCTAATATCAACGATGGTGATATTAGATCGGAAGATATTACAATGAAGTTTAAAAGGATGAAGATTAATTATTGCTTAAGAATGAACAAGTATTTTCATATTAAGTAAGACATTGAATCAAGCAATCTCTATACCAAAACTAAAGTTTGTGCGTAAAAATTCAAGATTATAACATTACCTAAATGGTTTCTAAAGTTTCTTTGCAATGATAAATCATTCATGAAGAAAATGAAAAGATAAACATTAAGATTCATTCATATCTTAAAGAACTCACCTCAACCACCATCATCCTTGATTTGGATCCAAGAAAGAGATTAGCCAACCATGATTATATATAAGAACACTTCAATAAACATGAAATAACTTGAATCAAACTGAAATAATAAGTTTTACAAGCTAAAGAACCGAAATCTATAAAGAAGAACACAACACAATTTCAGTAAAAATTCGGACACAAATCTGACTCTAACTTTGGACAGCAATTCGACCCTCTTACGCTTTTTTTCGAGATGTCTATTACAGACATATTTATAGGAAATTCTGTCACCTTTCCAGATCATTAAAGAATAGCTCATTTGGACACCTGAGTCAAAAGTTATGAGTAACACACCGAAAGGTGTTCTGAAAAATCAAATCAGGACAGCTTTGCAACCACTTGGGTGCACGTTTTTCTTCCTCATTTATGAGTTGTCTCCTTCTTCTTTTTGACCCAAAATAATGTAAAAATATCCCCTCCAGCTTTCCATCCATGTGCTTGCCTTCTTGGATCAATGAATTACCCAAAATAAATCAATTGTTGTTGTGTGGACATGTAAGATCATGGATTGTGTTTGGGCTGATTTGAAGGTTGATTTGGGGTTGATTTAGGGCTGATTTGGGGCTGATTTTGGGCTGAATTTGAACATCAAATAAGTATACAAATGTACTTATTATTTGGGCTAAGATTGACATTGAAACCTTGAGTGTTTAATGGTTGAAGTTTGCACACAACATAAGGCAAGTTTGGGCTTGAAATAGATCATATGATATTCTTTTCTAGAATTGGAATAGAATTGATTTTTGGGACAAATTTGGAGCACTTATTTCAACCAAGATTTGCTTCAATCTTCAACTAAATGTCTCTTCAATTCTTTGTTCTCAATTCCGATGTTGAATTTCTTGAATTAATTCATTTAAGCTCCAAAAACCTATCGAAACATTAAAACAAACTTCATTACTAAAAAACACATCAATTATTATAAAAAGACCAAATAAAAACAATAAATACATATGTAAAATAAGAGACTTAATGATACTTTTGATGCACAATCATCCACCGAAAGCACAAACATTTCTTATGTGATGACCTGAGGAACTTGCCATTTCTACACATTTTCATATATGTTGAATATATGGGTTGAGTTGAAATGAAAGGAAGCAAGAGAGGATTTTATATATAGAAATTAAAAAGGCAATCATACCACGTATATGTAGGACAACTAGAGTCTCTCTCTCTCTCTATTTATTTTTTTTATTTTTAAAAAAGCATGTGTATGTAAAGGTAGTTGTAAATGTGACTCACATCTTCCCTTTATTTTACGTCTATGATACGTCTCAAAAGTCAATAGAAGATTATCTAATGATTCTTTATGTTTTGAAACAAACCTTAACTTTTTGAAAATTTTCACAAGCTTTGCAGAACACATATGTCTTTGAACATGGTGGGCCAATAAAATTCATATTGTAAGATTTTTGCAGCTATTTTTTTAATGAGAAATGACTCTCACATGCTTCAGAATGATAAAGTTTAATGACACTACTTATCTTATTATCAGGAATGCGTCTTTGAAATATTTGATTAGGACAATATTTGAATAAGTAAGGGTCATTCTAATAAAAGTTTTGCATGTTGCTCAAAAACTTTCTTTCTTCTTTGGTACTCTAATGAGCTGACAAATCTTCTAAAGCAAGAAAATTGATATTTTTATCAAACCAAGGCATTGAACTAAGAGAACGTAAGGATTCGTCAGGAAAGTAATTATCGCTTTGTGTGATGTCGGATGTCAAATCTATTGTCACTCTTGATAAAAGATTTGCATTAACATTTTTAATGCCTATTTCATCCGTGATTTCTTTCTGAGAATAAATCATTTGCAAGTCTTTAGATTCATCCAACTCAATTTTACTCAAAGTACACTCAAGTTGATCATAAACTTATTCTTCAATATGATCTACTTCTTGTAAATCATTATCATCTCTAGGTTGCTTGCAAATGTTGAAAGCATTCATCTCTAATGTCATGTGTCCAAATGATAGCTTTATCAGTCCATTCCTCAATTAATCAATGTATTAGAAGTTATAAGAAATGTACGTCCTAAAATAACAGGAAATGAATTACATGCTTCAACAGGTTATGTGTCCAAAACAATAAAATCCATAAGATAAATGAATTTATTGACTTGTACTAACACATCTTCAACTATTCCTTTAGGCACTTTTATAGATCTATCAACAGGTAAAAGAGTTACAGAAGTTGGTTTTAACTCAACTAAATTGAGACTTTGAAAAACTGAATATGGAAGTAAATTCACATTAGCTCCAAGATCAAGTAAGGCTATTTCAATTTTATGTTATTTAATAAAGCAAGAAATTATAGGACAACCAGGGTCTTTATATTTCAAAGCATTATTTTTCTAAAGAATGACACTTACTTGTTTGGATAACAAAGCTTGCTTTTTCACATTCAATTTTCTTTTCACAGTGCATAGATCTTTCAAAAATTTAGCATAAGAAGAAACTTGTTTAATAGCATCAACTAAAGGTATATTGATTTTTACCTATTTGAAAGTTTAAAAGATTTTAAAGTTGTGAATGACTTTTCTTTGTTTGGTTATGACATGAGGAAATGAAAGTGTTGGTGGGGAATCAGTCTTTTCTTGTAATTTTCACATTCAATCCCTTCCTTACCTTCAAAGATTGACTCATCATCTTTCTCATAAGGTTCAAGAGTGGGTTTTTCAATAACCTTACCACGACGAAGAGTAGTGACTAATTTAACTTGATCTATATGTTAGCTTCTAGAACTACTTGCATTTGTATTGTATTGCCCCTAGGGATTTTGTTGTGGTTGAGATGGAAACTTACATTTCTCTCGGAAACTAAGAGAAGATATCAATTTTACAAGAGTATCTTTAAAATCTATTATCTTTTGAGTAAGTTAAGTATTGATTGTCTTTTGCTTTTTAATAAATACATGCAATGTTTCTTCAAGATTTCTTCAAAGAGGTGGAACATAAGGAGGTGCATATCCATGAGAATTTTCAAAATTATGGTGTGCTTGAAATGGTGGTTGTGAAGTTTATGCATTATTGTTATTATTTTTCTAATTGAAATTTGGGTGATTTCTCCAACCAGAGTTGTATGTTTATGAGTACGGGTTATGATTGAGCCTTTAAAAACTATTTAAAGCATGAGCTTGTTCATGGAGACATTCCTTAAAAGAAGCCAAGGTTGGATAGTCATTGGTTAAGTGTTGATTGGTTTCATAGATTTGACACAAAATGTCTTGAACAAATTTTAATTGACAACTCCTTTTTAATTCTAGTGCCTCAACTTTTCTAGCTAAAGATGTAAACTTGGGTTAGAGGCTATAATCTCCCCTAAGGTTGTACATATCTCCACTAGATGTATGAGGTTGAGTTTTACTTAGTGCCTTATAAATACCTACGGTGTCCTAATTTTGAGCATTTTCAGCTAACAAGTCTACGTACTCCATTGCTTCATCAGGGTCTTTATTTTTAAAAGTTCCATTACACATCAATTCAACCATTTGCTTATCTCGTGGTGTTAACTCTTCATAAAAATATAAAACCAATCTCTATTTTTCAAAACCATGATGAGGGCAAGTATCAAGCAAGTCTCAATACCTATCCTAACATTGATAAAATGTTCCTCCTGGTTTTTGTGTGAAAGTGGTGATTTGTCTTTTGAAAGAGTTTGTCTTGTGAGATGAAAAAAAGTTCTCTAAAAGCTATTATTTCATTTCATACTAAGCATGAATGGATCCAAGTCTCAAATTTTATAGCCATGTTTTAACTTTATGTTTTAATGAAAAAGGAAAAGGCTTCAATCTGATGGTGTTTATATTACAATTTAAGTCATTATATATGTTACAAACCTCTTTAAATTTTCTTAAATGCAAGTATGAATTTTCTAAATCTAAGCTATGAAAAAAAGGTAAAAGTTGAATAATGTCTGACTAAAAATTAAAATGAGATGCATTAGAAGGAAAAACTATGCATGATGGTGCACTTGCTTTTGTGAGGTTTATATGGTCTCTAAGTGTTCTAACATTGTTATTCTTATTATTCTCATTATGAAGTGATTGATTATCTTCTTCGGCCATGTTTTTTGAAAATGATGAGGATACCTTACAAACTTTACCACTTAATGTACATGACTACTCTCTCATACACGTATAGGAATAGAATAAAAGGAAAAAAAAACAAAAAAAGAAGAAATAAAAGAAAAGAAAATAAATATTATAATTTGTACAAAAATTTAGCTCCCCAACAACAATGCCAAAAACATGACATAATCAAAAGATTGATGTCTTCTCCCAAGTACATGTGTGTTAAAGTAATAAATAACCTGACAAGACTATGATTCAACCACATAGAGGTTAATTGTATAAATTATAAACAACAACAACAATAATAATAATAGTAGTAGTAGTAGTAGTAGTAGTAGTAAAGAAGAAGAAGAACAAGAAGAAGAAGTTGATTAGAACTTTGAAATGGAAGATCAATGTAAGAATTAAATAATGATAATAACAAATTTCAAGGTTAGAGGATCCATTAATAGTATGTTAAATAAGTATAGTATAAACTCCTATTATTTAATTGGAAACCACACACAAAGAAGGTTTTAATCAAATTATAAATTGTTAACATGATTATATTAATTATCTTATTCAAATAATGCTAATACTTGTAAATGTTGTGAGACATTCATGATTATAACTTATGTTAACAACAAATCAAGTTCCTTTCATAGCTCATATGTCGATTATACCATACAGTTTAAGCTATAAAAGTGTCAAGTATTTGTTGCAAGTGTTATACAATATAAATCGAGATTAACCATTAAACAAGCTAAGTATTAAAAGTGAATAAGATAACAAATACAAAATATGTTAGTATCAAACATTAAGGTCCATATTGAGTTTACACTATACTTGTAACAACTCGGCTTTTCAAGCCCCAAACAACCATAATTGTTTTTCTTTTCTTAACACATATCGTGTTGGTAATTGGCAAACCTGTTTCCTCACATCATCAAGTTGCAATCCACACATCAATGACATTCAACATTTCATTTAAAAGTGAATCTTACATAAACACATAATATTATGTTTGCATGATTAGAAGTTAACATTACGATATACATACATAGACATGAGTTTGCATTCCTATCCTACTAATATTCATCACAAATTTAAACAAAATGATCCAATAAAAGTTATACATTTAATACATTGATTCATACAAAATACATCATGATTTAGGATGCAACTACATGATTCCTTGCAAAAATAGGTTCTCGTGTATTAGGTTTCCTAGGCATCTCATTGATGTGACATCCCTGCTACAGTATAAAACATTTAAGAGAATGCAATTTCTTATTAATAATAATAATAATTAAATGATCTGGTAGATTAAAGAAACATTAACATTGTTCCATGTTTGATGCATGATATTTATAGTTTTTTTATGTACTTGGTATACACAACTTGTAGTGCATATAGATGCACCAATTCTTGCAATCCATAATATTAAACCCAGCTATCCTTTTAAGGCATTATTACCTAAGGTTAACCATTCACTCACCCTGATCATCCACTTCGGATGCCTTTAGCCGAAGCTACTCAATCATTTATCCCAGTCATCTTTTCGAATGCCATTAGTTGAGGCTAATCAGTTGTTTGTCCTGTTCATCCATTTGGATGCCATTAGTCAAGGCTAATCAGTTGTTTCTCTTGGTCATCCATTCGGATGCCATTAGTCGAGGCTAATTAGTCATTTATCCCGATCATCCATTTGGATGCCATTAACTGAGGCTAATCATTTGTTTGTCTCGGTCATCCCTTAGGATGCCATCAGCCGAGGCTAATTAGTCATTTTCCCTGGTCATCCTTTTAAATGCCATTAGTTGAGGCTAATCAATTGTTTATCCCGATCATCTCTTTGGATGCCATTAGCTAAAGCTAATCAACCATTTGACAACATTTAAATGTTTGACAATTTGATATCTATTCTAACCCATTATGGTAAAATTCATGTTAAAGTATCTCATTATTTAATGTATGAAAAAGGAAGGTGGAAGTCACCTACCTGCTTCACTTGTGGGTTGTTCTTGTGTCGTGAAGATGGTCTAGTCCCGACTGCACCACCTAAGACATCAATGGTCATAAATCAATACTTCTGTATTTTGAATCATATTCGTCACCACACTTGTTTCAAAAGTTTATATATTCACATTTAAGTGTTCTATATTTTACACCATCGTACCGTTAAATTGTTACTAACATTTAAGTTATTTCTGCTGAGGAGGCTTAGGGTAGAAATCGATAGCAAGAATGGGTTTGCTGCTAGCAGCTAATTCGGCAGTGAAAACTATTTCGCTGTTAGCGCCACAATTTCAGTAGCAATTGCCAAATCGTAGCAAATAACTTAATTTTCAGTAGCGAATCATAATTTCACTACAGCCAGCTAAAATTTGGTAATGAATCACAAATTCGCTATAGAATATAAAATTCAGCAGTGAATGCTAATTTGTTGCAAACAACTCAATTTTGGTAGCGATTCGATACAGCCAACACATTTTTGGTAGCAAATTGTAATTTCATTAAAGAACATACATTTCGGCAGCGAATGCTAATTCACTGTAGAAAGACTCAATTTTGACACCAAATACTAATTCATTGTAGCTGACGCAGTTTTGGCATCCAATCGCAATTTTGCTGTAGAACATGCAATTCAGCAGCAAATGATGATTCGCTGCCGAAAGACTCAATTTTGGTAGCGAATACTAATTCGCTGTAGCTGACGTAGTTTTAGCATCAAATCACAATTTTGCTGTAGAACATGCAATTCAGCAGCAAATGATGATTCGCTACAGAAGACTTAGTTTTGGTAGCGAATGCTAATTCACTGTAGCCGACACATATTTGAAAGAGAATCAAAATTTCACTACAGAACACACAATTCGGCAACAAATTCTAATTCGCTGCAGAAGACTCAATTTTGACAGCGAATGCTAATTCACTATAGCCGACACATATTTGAAAGAGAATCAAAATTTCACTATAGAACACACAATTTGACAACAAATTCTAATTCGCTCCAGAAGACTCAATATTGACAGCGAATGCTAATTCGCTACAGCCGACATATTTTCACCAGTGAATTGCAATTTCGCTGAAAAATACATAATTCGACAGTGAATTCTAATTAATTGCAGAAGACTCAATTTCAAAAGCGAATGCCAATTCGTTGTAGTCAACACAGTTTTGGTAATGAATTGCAATTTCGCTACAGAATACACATTTTGGTAGTGAATTCTAATTTGCTACAAAAGACACAATTTCAACAGCGAATGCTAATTAGCTGCAACCAACACAGTTTTGGCAGCGAATTACAATTTCAATGCATAACACACACATTGAAAATCATCAATTACATCATATATCTTTCAATAATGCCAGCAAAATACACAAATTGCATGCTGGCCAACCCCATAGTTAAAGCCGACCCTCTACCTTGATTTATTATTTCTATTTTATTCATTTTTCTTTATTAAATGTTCTAAAATTAGCCTTATTTTGTTTTTGTTTCTGACACGACAAAGAGATTGATGTCTTCTCCCAAGTGCAGGAGTGTCGAAGTAATAAATAACCCGGCAAGACCGGGGTCGAACCACAGGGAGGTTATTGTACAAATTATAAATAACAACAACAACAATAATAAGAATAATAAGAATAATAAAGAAACATAAGAAGATGATGATGATGATGATGAGAACTTGGAGATAAAATATTAAAGTAAAGATTAAACAATGATAATAACAAATGTCAAGGTTAGAGGTTCCACTAATGGTATTTCAAACAAGTATAGCATAAACTCTTATTGTTCAATTGGAAACCACACATAAAGGAGGTTCCAATCAGATTATAGATTGTTAACATGACATTATTCAGAACTCCAGATATGGCCAAAATACTGAACAGTGCTCGGGCTGGAGGACAGATTCGGGCTTCTTTGTTGTTACAACAATTTGGACTTGAAAATAGCCTTTTTAGATCTTGAGCACCATATGAAAGTTGTAGGCCTATGTCTTAGCTTTCCATCCATATAAAGTAGACCTAAATCTGAGATCTATAGCTCCAGATATGACCCAATTACCGAACAGTGTTCCGGTTCGGATTGCACTGACATCTCTTTTCTAAGT
>SRLM01000031.1:547135-688269 GCA_015708895.1 Populus ilicifolia | reverse complement strand
AAAACCATGATAAAAATGCACTTTTGAGTACTAATCACCTATGCAGTAACATCTTTCACGAGTCATAACTATATTTCAAAGGGTAAACCAAAATTTCAAACATAAACATCTTTTCAAATTCAGTGTTATTTTCAATTGTTGTTAGGCTTTACTAAATCATAGACTATTTATGAGAATAATTACACTCAGTTAATCTAATTATGCTTATTTTTCTCTCTATTATCAAGAGGCACTTGTCATTACTAGATGTTCATCATAACTTTTATGGATTTCATTAAATCATCATTTTATTATGTTTCTTTACTCCAAAATTGATATGAATATTGTTTGCTTTCCTTTTAGGATCCGCTATATTGCCTTTGGCTTCTCAACTTTTTAAGGATGATTAGAAAGTGTCAAATACATTTAGGTTAAAGATTTTGCAAACTTGGTCAATGTTTTTTTAAATAAAATTAATTATTACTCTGAATTAACTTATAAATTTTAAGGATCATGTCTATTTAAGTCTAATTATTGAAATAAAATTAGAGAGATGCCAATTTTTTGAAAGTCTTTTGAAAATTGACTTGATCAAATACCCAACACATAGTATTCAATACATGTAATCCTTTGATTACTTTGTATTTTAAAAACAAAAATTGATTCTTTGTAAGATTAAAATAGATTTTTTTATGGTTCTTTGTATTAGTTTTAATCTCTCATTTTAGGAATGTCATTTGATGGTATATAATGATGTGACCTTCTATGGATTTCAACAATAAGAGGTTTTTAGTAAAGATTCAAGGTTTCATTGAAAATTTATCTCTTTTGAGTATCCATTTTATCAGCATATATGATAACCAGTATTTTGATTCATGAAGCCACAACCTTTATAGAAAAACTCTTTAAGTTTTAAGAGCATCATTTATTGGTTTAAATATCTTACTTGATTAAAAAAAAATTTTAAAAACACATAATACAAGCTATAGTTTATGATTATGAAAGAATAGAAAATTCACATGCTTAAAAGGTGTTTGAAAGTTTAAAGACCTAAGATCAATATCAACTATTCATTAACCCTCTTTCTATTATTGTCTTTGTAGAGGAAATGAAATATAACCATGCCATATATTTCATCAATAATTCTTGTTTTCTAAAACTGGATAGGAAACTCTATCATAATCAAACAATAACCATGCTCCATTTTTAACAAAATTTTTGATCAATCAAAATTTTTTAGTGTTATCCATCAAAGTCAAACATTGATATATAATTATGCCACTCATTTCATTATCAATCTCAAATTCAAAGAGATTACTAAAGCTCATTACCCATAGCTTATCTCTCTAATACAATGTAATCTCAAATTTCAATTCAAAGAACTGGTTAAGGTTCTTTATCAATCATTAGCCTTGTCATTTTTTATTTTTTATTTCACTATCTTTGTAACAGAATTGCATTCAATCATGTTTACCTAAAAGATCAAAATTCTCTTAACAAAGACCATAAGGTAAAATCTAACTTTTCATTTGATGGATAACCAAACTAATCATTTAAAGACACAAAAGCCTTTATTATAGATACTAAAAGACATGTTTGTAATTCAATATTTATTTCTCTTACCCTAGACATTGACTTTTGTATTTTTTATGTCTTCCCTCAATTAAAACCTTTTTTCCCCTCATAGATTTGATAGATATCTTTCTACTTTTAACATTATCATGGCATTTCATCATCACAACTTGATTTTTATTTAAGTTTAGACAATATCTATAATTAGTACCTAAAAATGTATTTTTGTTAAAATTTTATATTATTATTTTGCATTTGAAGTATCAATAATTTATTAGCTAGAGCATGTTTTATAATAACATATCTAATATTAAAAAAAATAAAATCAACAAAGATAATTTAAAAAAATAAAAAACTGAAAGGGAAAAAAACCAAGTAGGAAACATAGTAGCAATCATACTATTTCATAAGGAATTCTAAAGTTGTAATTCTTAACCAATAAAATCGACAAAAACAATTCCAAAAAAAAAGAATAATAATAAAATTATGAAAAAAAAACATACAAAGAAAGCTAAAATTCAATTCCTAATCAATTTAATATTAAAAAATAAATTTAATAAAAATAATTTAAAAAAATATATGAAAAAATGCTGCAGCAAAACAAAAATCATATAAGAGAAACATTATAACAATCTACATATTATTTTTTAAAAAACTATGATGCTAAATTCTTAACCAGCTCAATATAAAAAAATAAAATCAACAAAGACTAGTTTGAAAAAAAATCATAAGAAAAAACTATGTAGAGAAATATTGTAATAATTCATAGTATTTTAAAGAAAAAAAATTATATGGCCAAATTCTTAACTAGTTCAATATTTAAAAAAAATTAACAAAAATAATTAAAAAAATAAAAAGGAGGAAGAAGATGAAGTCAATTTTTTTTAAAATGAAATAAAAGCAAAAAAAAAAAGGAAAAAAACCACATTATTTTTTCCACACATTTTAGAGTTGTCGATAATAATTGGCATTTTAAAAAGACGAGATCATTCAATAAACCAAGGCAAACAAAATTTTCTTTAAAAGATGAATGTGTAATTTTAATGTCACAATAAATATTGTTTCAGACAGTAAACCCTAAGATAGTTTTTTATGTTCTGTTAATATATTCAGATTTTTAATTTAATAAATAATTGAAAAAACAATACAAATAAAGAGCACCAGGCAACCAGAGTATGACTAGGAGTGGGGTCGTAACTCATATGGCGACTTGCACCTGCAGCTCTTCGCTATCTCGTGCTCTCCTCTTTCCTTATCTCCATAGCCGAATACAAATCTTATGCGAGCCCCTCAGAATCGCCCGGTTCAGCTCAACCATGAAGCAACCCGGACCTCCTTCACTATTCGTTCGCAGTCAGGCCAAGCGCGGACCTTTTCTCAAACAAGACCAAGTAGCAGCAACTAGTAAGCGAAAAACAAAAGGAAAAAAAGAAAGAAAAGAAAAAATTGATCATAATTTTTGTTTATGCTTGCCTTAATTCCATTGAATTAAATAGATTGTTACTAGCAGGTGATCTTGAATTCGAGGCACCATTAAAAATCTTGGAATATCCAGACCCTATACTCAGAGCCAAAAACAAGCGAATTGATAGTTTTGATGACAATTTAAAGAAATTAGTTGATGAAATGTTCGATGTCATGTACAAGTAAGAACCCAATTATTTTCTTATGATATTTTTGTATAATTTGTTACTGATTCTTGTTTTCAGATGTTTGAGGATGGAAGTTTTGTTAAAAGAATATTTGCATAATTTATTGTTGGACGCTTCTAGAAAAAAAATTGGTTATTTATTTACATTTTAGTAAACAAATATTTGTTGGCTTGATTTTGAACAGAACTGATGGTATTGGACTCTCCGCCCCGCAAGTAGGAATTAATGTTCAACTTATGGTATTCAATCCAGCTGATGAGCATGGAGAAGGAGACGAAATTGTTCTTGTTAATCCCAGAGTTAATAAGTATTCGAAGAAAACTGTGCTCTTTAATGAAGGCTGCCTATCCTTTCCTGGGATATACGCCGATGTTAAGGTATTGATGTTCTGCTTTGAGTGTCCAGTTCAAACTGAAGTATTGAGTAGGGCTATAAGATAAAAAGGACTCCTATAGTACACAGTGGAACGTAGAATTTGGTCAGTGTAAAGAATTCCAGTAATCAAAGTCTGAATGAGTGTAATTATTCAGTTGTCTTCATCGCTTAAGAGATATAATCCTAAACCTTTATGGATTAAACCAAACCTAAAAAACTTGAGCAAATAGTGATTTGACTTGGTCTGATTTCGTCAAGATTTTTTCCGCCTTTTTGGATATTTTATTGCTTAATTTTGACTCATCTGGTTGGGTGGTGGTTGGACCAGTAATGATATTTATCGGAAAAAAAAGTTGTGGCATGAATATCTGATGAAAGGACACAATGATTAAGTTGTAACTAAATATTATTTCATGAACTCTGTTTTCCCATTTTGCATGTTCATGATACATTCTTGTGACAGCTCAAAAAAATATTTAGATACAATTTAACCTTCTTTTAATATATTATAATTCCTAGTTATATTTAGCTGAATGTTGAGCTGCGTTGGATTTTTTTGTCTTGTGTGCTTATCTGAGGCAAATCAACTGATCATGTGAGAAAGCTTTTTGATTTATGATATTTTAGCGAACAATGTGATTCTTCATAAAGATTTTTTAACTTTATTTCAACTGAAATCTATACTTTCAGAGACCAGAATCTGTAAAGATTGATGCGAGGGACATTAAGGGTGCAAGGTTTACTGTCAACTTGTCTGGTCTTCATGCACGGGTTTTCCAGCATGAATTCGACCATTTACAGGTCTTTTCTTCAAAAACATTCAACTTTTTTTTTTTATGACAAGATCATATATGAGTGTTGCTTTTGGAAGTTTTACAAATAAGCCTGAGTTGTATGTAGTTGCTAGTATACATGAAGTTGCCTATGGATCTTAGAGATATGCTTTATCCAAAATATTTCTGTGTGCTTGCTAGAATATATTTCTGAATTGAAGTGAAATTTCAGGAGATTTGGGATTAATACATGACCAGTTTTCTTTTCATTTGATGAAGAATAATATCTCCAGGTCCAGCTTTTTTTTATAGCTGCTAGTTTTCTTGACACATGCTTTGCATGTATACTAAACTATTTTATAATATTTTTTTAATCTCTAATAGATTGTTTGGAATTATTTACAGATGAATAAGGTTGAATGGTTATTATATTAAAATATTTGATTTTTAAAATTATTTCATATAAAGTTTGTAAGTATAAAATTATATTCTATGATCCTACTGTCACAATGTTGCATTGTAAGCCAGAATTATGACAATTCTTTAGCTGATATGCATGTTGAAGGTGCTATAATACCAGAGAGATCTTGTCCAACACAGACAAGTAAAGTGTTTTGTTAGAGGAGTAAGAATATGCAGATATACAAAGGAGAATGAGACATTCATCACTGTAGGAGAAGAAATAAGTCAACAAACCTAGGCATTCCATTCCAGCTGCATCTTAGCTAAAGGGAATCCTTTATTGGTCCTTGATGCTATACACAGAAATGAGTTGAAAAAACAAACAAAACATGATTAGGCTACACTAATCAATTGAGCAATGGAAGTTCTTAATATTCTTGAATTTCTTTCCTTTCATATTCTCCACACAACTGCAATGATGGCCAACTTCACCGAATCTTATATGACTTTCCCACAGATAATAACCTGAAAATCTCAATAGAAGATCCTTGGATCCTCCACAGAAAATGGAATCATTGATGACTACAAGAAATCCTGAGAAACTTGCTATTTTAATACCATTGTGTCTTGTGCTTAATGATTATCGAGTGGTAAGCCTTCTTACAAAGATTGCTTATGGTCTTGCAGGGGATTCTGTTCTTTGATAGAATGACTGAAGAAGTTCTTGATAGCATAAGTCCAGAGCTACAGGTGAGTAAGCATGCCAAAACTAATTTGTTTTCGCTAACCTTGAGAAGGATTCCCTTTTTCTTCTATAGGAAATATTTGTTTGGAGTCAATGCAACGAAGCTTGTTTATTGTTACATAGGGAATTCTTTTGTTTCATAGGAAATTATAACCATATCATGAGACAAGCTATAAGAAATTACAAATACTATTGTCTATATTTGCTGCTGACCTTCTAGTATCTTGGTCAGAACAACAGGTAAATGCAGACGAGTATAATGTGGTAAATCAAACGTCATGTGTATTATCTTCCCTTCATTTACTTAGGAGCTCAAGGGAATCTGATTCACCCAAGGGTTATAGACTGTAGTGATTTTAAACCCGTATGTCTTAATGATTTGAAGATAGTTTGTTCATGAATTCATCTGATTTCCTTATCCAGTGTTTTCTTGTCTGACTTGGGAAGGTCAAACACATAAATAAAGGGACAAAAAGCCCATGCTATGTGAAAGAACATTTCTTGGATTTAAAAATGAGCTTAGGAGGTGCCATGTGTCTTGTCTCACTTACCAACCCTCAATTTACAAATGTTAATATGGTAATTATGCACAAGTTGATGGACTTGAGGAGAAAGGTTGCTTGTTTTCAACGAATTATTTTTTTGTTGATTGGGACAAAGGAAAGCATGGCTATATCATTGCCTTTGATAGTACGAGTGTTATACTGAAAGTCATGATATAGTTGGTATTGCAATCGTCCCTCTATCACTCATTCAACATCTGACGAGGTAGACTGATCAAATTGCTGCTGGCCTATCTTTACACCCAGATAACTATAAGTTCAGCTGTTGCAGCTAGCCATGCCATTTTCCCATCCATGTACAAAAGTCTTGAACTTCTATCCCGATCATATTCAAAATCACCTCTGTCCAAGTTTCTGCTCTATTTGTTCTTCATCTTGGTTGTTCGCTGAAGAAATGCTAAATGTATTTATATAGTAACCAGCTCGCCATTTGATGGTGGGGGCATAATACTAATTTTCTTAGTCCTGATCTAATTTTAATAGGCCTTGGAAAAGAAGTATGAGGATAAGACTGGATTCCCAAGCCCTGAAAGAATAGAAACACGCAGATTGAAGAAGGTTGCTGCAGGTTTTGGAAAATTATAAATATAGACATGAGCTTCTGTTTACTGCATGAGGTATTGTGGAAAGTATATATAAACATGTCTGTTCCCCCAGGCACATAGGTACACAATGATCTAGTTTTTTACATTTCAATTCCCCCTGGATTCTTCTGTTTTACAAATATGCCATTGCTATAGCAGATGAAATTTAGGCTGATGCTGCACATATCATCATTTGCTTGGGCAAGCGCTGTGCAATTTTGAACACAAGAACCGCAAGCTACATGGTGTGGCGGTGGCAATAGATGGTTTGCTCACAAAGTTATTTACAGCAGAAATATTTGTATTGCACTTGCATTTTAGCAACTAATGGTTCTAGGGATTTCGTAGCTTGTATTGTTTACTGGGATGACTCCCCCCATCTGTCCCATCTGTCTATATTCAAGTCCGCTCAACTTATTGATGCAGCTACTCTTCTTACCTGAAGTGTGTTTCGCTTTTCTCTTTACCTGACCCAGTTTCTCGAAGGGGAAAACAATAGAAAACATAAATTATAGCATAATGATGGCTAAAATTAAGATAGAATTTATGTTGGAACAAGATAATAGAGTTTTGGGTTCATAAGAAACCCAAACAATATGTCAAATGCTAATTGTGTGTGCTCATCGAAAGGTTCCCGGATCATTCTCTTTAGGTGGAGAAACTCGTCCTTGAGTTGGTTGAAATCGTCTTTTTTCTGGTTAACCTAGTCTTGTGATGGGTGAATTTGAGGAGGCTTTGGGTGCTCTTTCGAATCAATTTATACACGCTACTATTTTAAAATAAATTATAGAAAGCTGAAGCTTGCTATGAAATAAGGAGATACCCAACATCCTAGTTTGAAGACATTTATAAATGCCTTTAATTCATGGATTTGTCAACTAATGGTTTATTTATAAAATCAATAAAATATATACCCTACAATATAATTAATAAAATTAGTTTCTATTATAATTATATATTATTGTGAATTGTTATAATATTATTATTTTGCCTTCAAGCAAAAAAAATGGTGTCCTTAGTTGATAGGGGTGCTCTAGCTTTTCAAGTGACCTATCATTAAAATATTATTTTAGAATAACTAGGTCTTTTCTTTTTTCTTTTTTTCATATTAAAAATACTTTTTTACTGCAGAAGTAAACAAAATTTAGAGTTCTTCAAGATTTTTTTATTTTTCATAAATTTTTAAATAATAAAAATACTTTTTTATCTCTTAAGTTTAAAAATATATTAGGTTGTTGGACAATGGTTTTTTATTTCTTTTCATTATTCATGTATAGATAGATTACATATTTGACCTTAAAAAGAAATATAAAATAAAAAGTTTGCATCCCAAGATATTTTCATATTTTTATACAAGTTTTTTTGGGTAATTACCAAAACCATGCTGTTGATACTTTTCACATTGAATTTTTAATTTTTAATTAAAAAAACTATTGGTAAATGCTAAGCATACGTTGATAAGTAAGTGATGTTTGTACCATTTCAGCGGCATGTTTGATGCTACTTGGTGAACAAACCTTACCTTTTTTTATTAATTTTTTTGCATACATTATTATATCTCTTCCACATGGTGTGACACATGATGACGTGTTATGGTTAGATTGTCATTAATAATCATTTATTTTTTTTTATCTTCTTTCTCCTACTAGATAGAGTGCATGATTTTGTTTTTGTTTTTTAAATTTTAGTCTTCATTCTTTTAATTTCTTATTTCATTATTATTTCTTTTATAGAATTTTTTTTCAACTTAGTTCAATTAAAATTTCTCATATGTTTTATTGTTTTTTATTTTGTACCATATTCTTTTGATTTTAAATTTTCTTTCTCGGCCTGTTTTGTTTTAAAAAAATAACTTTCAATTTTATCCTTCAATTAAAGCTTTTTTTATTTGTTTAATTTTAACCCTCATTCTTTCAATTTATTTTTCATTTTGTTAAATCTATTTTTCAATTCAATTTAACCCTCCAATTGAAAAATTGTGTTCACCCTCTAATTATTATTTTTTATTTTCATCCCTATTTGTTTATATCCTTTATAAGATTGTTTTTTTTTCATGATTTTATCTTTTGATATTTAATTTGTTGGTGATTCAATTTCATACAATTTTATTGTTTTGCATTAGTTTTTTTTTAATATTGGTTTTGTGATTATCTTCAATTTATTTTCTATGAATTCTTGGTATTATAACTTAAGTTACGAGTTTTCCATGTCTTTTTTAAATATAATTTTCTTTTAATTTTTATTTGTGTTTAATGTTTCATAATATTATTATAATTCATCTGTATTTATTTTTTATACAAATAAACTTTATTTGTTTTAAAATATAAAATAATTATTTTAAATTATATTTCTGATATGTTCGGCCTTATATAATATTTTTTAGGGTGTGTGGTTATATTCAATTAGTTTTATTTTTATTTATTTTTTACGTCACATATTTTTTTAGGTATGAGTTTACCTTTTATTGATTTACATAAATAAATTTAGTAAAGATAATACAATTTTTTTTGTTTATTTACATAGGTAGTTATCAATTTATTTAATTAAATCCTTATACAAATTTCTTAGTTTATACTTTTAATTTTTTTATGTAAAAAAATACATCAATATAACCTTCAAACCCATTAATTTTTGAAATTTGTTTTTACAAAATCGTGGAAGAGTGCGAGTTTTTAAATTGGAACCGTTCAACACCTCAAAGAAGTGAAATTACAACTTCATTCATTTTCATTCTGTCTTTTCGCTACTAAATTAAATATTTAATTTAAGAGAAAGAACTAACAAATCAAACAATCTTTAATGCTATTTTAAATTATTATCCCCGGTTTGATGCTATCAAATCCTTTTTTAGATCTAAATATGTTTCATCAATCCAAAAAAAAAAATTGTTAAATCATTTATTCATTCTATTTAGAATAAATTTTATTATAAGTATTTAAAACACTATCTCTTTAAAACCGGATACATCGTATATGTAATAGTTATTAACATGTTTAAATGTACATTAATAAATTATTGTTTTTTTCTAATAAAATAATTAAATTGCTCAAGAATAGTTTGTTAGGAAATTATTATTATTACGACGAACTACTCCATTTGAATTTATATACGTGAAAGCACAAATTATAGCATGATAGATGCCATGTATTTTAGCTTTCTTGTCCCCTCCATATTGACAAGTATGCTGAGGAAGCTTATCATTTATACCTATAAAAACCAAGGAAAGAGAGAGAGTGTGTGTAGAGAGTGAAGTAGAGAAAAGAAAAAAAAAAANAAAAAAAAAAAAAAAAAAAAAAAAAAGAGCTGCTACTATAGATAATAGTCTTGCTATCATATCCAGCACTGTATGTGAGTTGAGAGTTTATCTTTCTCAATGTATTTATTTTGAAATTTTTTTATTTCTAATAATATTGATTTTTTTATAAATATAAATAATTTACAAAATTATATTAAATATTATACTAATATATTTAATATTATATAAATAAATATCAATACATAACCACCGGTTAGGAATTCCTAACACGGTTAAAAGTTTCATGTTTATTCGCCGGAAAGGTGTTCTCAGGATTTATACCGAAGGCTAGAAGCCATGACTTGTCAC
Organism: Populus ilicifolia; assembly: GCA_015708895.1. Lineage (NCBI taxonomy): Eukaryota > Viridiplantae > Streptophyta > Magnoliopsida > Malpighiales > Salicaceae > Populus > Populus ilicifolia. The sequence goes on along the minus strand of SRLM01000031.1, from coordinate 678,020 downwards.
CCAACTCAAAGCAACTAAACCACAGTCCCAAACTAACTTAAGAGGAATCCGTTATATCTACAAATCTCGATGATTATATTAGATATTAGGATCCATAGTTCTCTGGTAATTTTGTGGTTTAATCTTTTCTGGGATTCATCTTGGAATCTGAAAACATAAAAAAGAATGGGAGAAGAAGGCAGGCAGCGTGCTTTCATTGCTACAAAAACCATGTTTGTAGCTTCTGCCATGATCCAAATGCTATAGAATTTTCCATCCAATCGCAATTACAAAAGACTCGCTTCTATTGAAATCTGGATTCAGTTGCATTCTGTATGCTTGGTCTTCGGTTTGGTTTTTCATGATTTTCAGTTTGGTGCTGACTAATGGCCATAGAAAAGAAGTATGACAATATTAAGATTGAGGAATTCTCCTAAGCCCTGAAGCAATGGAAACACGAGTGAAGAATGTTGCTGCTGGTTTTTGAAAATCAATGATCACAGAATGAGGCTTGTATTATCAATAAACCTGCTATATGTTCTTTCTACGTGATTCATCTCATGGAAACTCTATGGAATTGAATCTGAGAACTGACTTTGACTTCAAGTTTCTGAAATGAATGGCTCCCTTCAGCTTCCCTGCTCTTCATTTGTTTTGCTGATTGTCACAAGAGGAAGGTCTTTTAGAGCTTAACTTCTTGATAGCAAAAACGTGATTATATTATTCCTGCTTCCCTAGAATCTTGCTTCTCAATATTAGAATCCTATCTACAAATGTGGTGTTTTCTGCAGATTCAGAAATATCAGAGACTATTTTGCTGGTTACTTGTTCTCTGTTCTATTCTGGGATTCTTTGACAGGCTTCATGTTTTTCTTTGACTGCCTCCGAAGTTATTCACTATGCTTCTTAATTTTATGCGTGTTTTGGCACCAAAACATTTCAGGTGCTTAAACATTCAGATACAGCGGGTTTTTCTTTCGAGATTTACTTTTAAATTAAACATAGAATGCATCTCAAAATCTGGTCTTACTTTGGATCATTTCTTCAGATGTGGACGACTACCCCATCTTTCATTAGTATTGATCGTATCAAGGAATCCTTAGTGGAATACATGGACCGTACGTTAAGGATCCAACGCATTCTGTTTCGAATTCGGCTAAAATGAACTTGTCTTACAACTAACAATTGGATTTCATGCCTTGAGCTTTTTATCTTTTAGTGCCTCGCTAATCTTATTTTCAAACAGAAGACCATAGCATTTAATAATATCATAGAATTGCACTGCATCATCACTTCCTCTATGTCCTCACGCTATGCCTATATATATATATATAGTCCTCAGCAATTGACAACTGGTTTTCTTGATTTGCCCATTTGTAAGCAATTAATTGGCGGAACAGTGGTGCTTCTCAGTTCCCCGAATGTGTTCCAACAGAAAGGTTGGCTGTCTTCTTGAACTGGTTTTAGTTCTATGGCAGAAAACGATATTCCAGTGCATGGCAGGTCATCACTGCATGCCAAGTGTAGAGGTTTTGATGTGTATGTGCCTTTTATATTTATGTAGTTTATGTCTGACACAGCCACAGCTGAAGATTCATTCTGGCATTTGCTCCCGTCACAGTAGAACTGGTCAATCATGATTGGTGTTTTAACTCCACTAACTTGTATGTTTGAGAAAGTGACTCCTTGTACTGAGCCAGAGCCTCCCTGCATAAAAAACTGTTAGCTAGGCATGTGGTTCCAAAATATCATGTCACTGGAGAACAAATTACTAGCAAAGGATGGATTATATTATACCTGCCACGTCTTTATTCTGACACCAGTTAAAGTATTGAGCATTGCTACGTCTCGGACAGTGACGTTTGAAACGCAGGCCTTGCTGTTACCTTTTCCCAGCCCTCCAATACTAATTCCATGGCCAGGTCCGCAGTTGACATTGTGTATATACACCTGTGAGCATCCTGTCTGTATAGATACACAGTCATCCCCTGAAGAGTGGAGCAAGATATATAACAGTTTAGCAGAATTGTTGATTCATGATGCAAATTAATTTATTTGTCATGTCAATTTGTGGAAAAGGTGATTTGAAGTTCCAGAATTACCACAAGCAAGATCGGAACTGTAAATGAGCACGTCTTGGGAGTTTTGCAGATGGATTCCATCTGTGTTGGGGCTGTTCTCAGGTGATGCTGCTCTGAAATCAGAAACTTGAACAGTTGTGCAACCGTCGAATTTGAGGTGGGTTTGAGGACTGTTTTGGATTGTGATGCCGGTAACTATCACACGAGTACTTCCATAAAATCTTAGAGCCTGCAGTGCATTCTTAAGAGTGACATCGGCATCTTTGTTTCAACATTAATTTTATACATTGACAAGGCTTAGAGAGAGATGTGAGTACCGTTGGCTTGGTTCCTGGCAGTTTTGCCCTCATAACACCCTATTTACAGGAGACAAGAAAAGGTTAGTTTTTTGTCAGAACTTTAAATGGAAACTGCTGTGAATACAGTTTCTTTGATCGGATTGAGAGCTATGGCTTGATGGCATCTTTTACCTCTGAGTCTTCAGGATTATTTGTTGGCAAGTTGTTCCACCAGACTGAACCCTGTCCATCAATAATGCCTTTACCTTGAATGGTAATTCCATTCAGTTTTTTGAACTCAATCCATTGTAAAAGCCCGGATTTCCAAGCTCCAGGAGTAGTAGGAGCTATGATCTTACCATCCAACTGCGTGAAACAAGTGTTTATTTTCGGTAAATCAAACATCAGAATTGGAAAAAAAAGAAAAAAGGAGAAGTGCCCATGTGGTGGAAGTATACCTGAAATACAATGTCAGCTTCACAACCAGGACCTGAAAAGGATACCGAATGGAGAAGGAAAACATATCCAGATGGAACTATCATCGTCGATGCCTCTACTTTACAAGCAGCTGCCCACGTTGCCCCAAACGCCTGCTCGCATTTTAACAATAATTTCAGAAGGTTTTGACGAACAGAATAATACATAAAAATATTCAATGCATGTAGCTGATGCTTGATTAGAAGATAGATTTGGTTCTTGAACCTTGATTGATTGATTAATTAGCCCTTGGGAGCATGAAACGTGGGCCCCAACGACGTGGTATAATTATTATAAATTCAATGGAGTATATTTGAGATTGACTACTGATTTTAATTTGCTGCCATGGCCTACCACTCCTGAACTTGTTCGTGCATTAATTAAAATTAAATCTTTTTTTCAACAATCTCGAGAAGCTAATGGTTACGAACTGGAAACTGGATGAAGTGCCACTCCGAGAAAAAGCATGCACTTCCCTAAATGAATCCACCTGCAACTTCTGCTGTTAAGCGTGGCCAGCAAAATTTATCGACATAAGCAAATGAAAATGAAAGCTTAAAGAAACAAATCACCTTTGAGTCATCTGTCTTTCCATCACCTGTGGCACCAAATTCCAAAACATTAAAAGTTTTAGAGCTCCCTTCTTTCTGTGTTGAAATGGTCTCGTCAGCCAACATGTAGTTATTACCAGCCAACTTCGACATGGTACTGCGACCATGGTGCTGATGGCTGCTACCAGCGGTGCTTCCGTGACCTTCTTCTTTCTCCACATTTAGCACAGAGTGTGCATGGGGGAATTTGCTTTCTAACCTCCACTGATGGCCTTCTCTAGCATGGCAAGTGTCGAACCTTGAAGTCCAAAGAAACAGAACAATGTTGAGGATGATTAGGGAGTAGTTTTTGAGATTGAAAAAATTCATCTTCCAGTGAAAGGTGAAAGAGAGAGGAGATGCGGGTGGATTTCTTTATTAGTTAGTGAGGAGATGGACATATTTATAGGGAGATCAAGCTACTATGCCTATTTTTTTTAAATAAAAATAAATAATATGTATAGATTAGGATTGATTTAATAATTAAGTTTATTTTAATTTTTTATGTATAAATAGAAAACTAATGGAAAATGGGATAATTTCTTTAGAGATTAATAAATCATTTAAGCCTTTTGAATTTAATATTTCCACTTTTTTCATCGAGTCAGAATATTTCATAAGCCGTAATAGATTCACGGATTCAACACATGTATATTAAAATTATAGAGGAAATAATTTAGTTTAATATTATATAACGAAGACTTAATATTATTCCAAAAATGACATGAGGTAAAAGGGGAATTATCTCAACTTTTTTTTATTATATTTTAAGCTTAGTTTCCAATCCATCATTGAAAGTCCAATTACTCGTAATTTGTAATTATATTTTATATTATTTTTTAATATATCCTTCAATGAACATTAGATTTTCAGCTCACGTTATATTACGAGTTAAATCAATTTTATTTTAACAAAGAAGAAAAAAGTTTAGGTGTTGCATAAAAAAATTAATAGAAAAAAATTAAATTGTATAAAAATTGACTTGATATACTCTAATAACTTGATGAATTCAAAAACAACTCGGATAGTTAGTCAAAACATAGTTGATCAATAATCTTCTAATTATACCCTTAGTTATCCATTAATTAAAATAACGGGTTAATTTATTAATCTACATACCATAACATATAACTTCATAGAAGTAAATCAAAATAAATTAAAAAGTTTATTTTTTAATAAACTCAATATAGAAAGAAGAAATTACAAAAATCAATTAAAAGTGATAAAAAAAATTATCAAAGTTAACTCAAATTAATCTGTCAAAGCCTCGACTTAGGTCATTACATTAAGATAACCTAATAGAAAATAAATTAAAATAAATTATAAAAATTCATTCTAAATCAATGCAGTGTTGAAAAATAAAATTAAAAAAAATCAATTAAAAAACATACACAAAAATTACTCGAGTCGACTCAATAACTTACCAAACTTGTAATCCGAATCATGAAATAAGAATGATTTTATAAAAATTAGAGCAAAAAAACCATGAAAACTAATTTTTGATTAATTTAATGTTGAATGTTAAATTATATAACAAAGATTAACCAAAAAAATATAATAAAAAAAACTTGAGTAAATGCATCAAGCCGGCGGTCCAAATCATGAGACTGGAATAACCTTGTAAAAAATAAATTATAAAATTTAATTCCCTGTAAACCTAATGTTAAAATATTTAATTGAAATTAAATAAATTGCAAAAAAACTAAATAAAAACATCTTAAAAATAATCAAAATTTTCATGTAAATTAATGAAAATATCATCGTTTAAGAAGCTCTCAAACCTCACCTAATTTATTAAAAAAATGAATTCTCATTTGGGGTTAAAATTTGAGTAATTTATCTTTTACCTCGAGGTAATTAAACTTTCTCATTATTGTACAGGACACGATTGACTCAATTAAGAATATAATAATAGATTAGATAACGAACATAAGGATAGGTTAAGCCATTAATTACCTCAATAAAGGTAGGAAAACCCAACCAAGAATAAAGCTTTGGTACAATTGGCAAGATGCTATTACAATATATAATAAAGTGTTCATATACTTTAATGAAGAGTATTCATATACCAACTATAACATCAACTTATAATAAAGTCTCCTTTCTAACAATTTTAAGGCACACATTGTACATTTAGAGAACTTTAATAAATTTTCCTGAATGATGATTATAAGATTTAAATATAAATCTAAATTAAAAACTTACTTGCACATTAATTTTTTTTATAAAAAAATTAACGGTATTTTTGTCCAAACAATAAGGTTTGTGTTTTAACCGTATAGTTTCATGTAATTTATATGCAATTTAATTCTTGTGCTAGAACAGTATAATTAATTAGCAACTACTTGCACGACCTCCTTAACTTTCTTTACTGGAAATTTGAAATGAGGAGCTTACTTGACCCGTTAATGGGTTCCTCCGAAGATCTAGGTTTAAGAAATCAACTAATGAAAAACAAAACCCAAAGGAAAAAAAAAACATGAAATTGAATATATTTAATTTAAGGGATATACGTTATTTCCTTACTTATTTACCATTGGTTTTTTAGAAATCATGTAGAGTTCATCAAGTTCATCATTCTAATCTAAAATATGATTAAGTTAAAAAAAAAAAAACAATAGAATACTATCAAATATCTAAAGTTTATATTTAATATAACTAAAAATAATTTATTGGCCTTGGGAGATCACTGTAACTTCAGATCTATTGATACTGTTCACTATAATAGTTTAATAATGTTTTTATTTTTTTAACCAAAAAACTTAACCCTAGATTTTAAGGGTATTGAAGTTTTTTCACGTGGTACATCTATTATTTACAAATAAAACAGAAACAAATAAGTATTTTTCGATCTTGATTATATAATGAAATGATAAGAATATTTTTAGAAATAAATAAATAAATCTTAAATAAAGAGGTATTTTTGTATTTTCACAATAATTTTGTTATTATAATTTAAATTGAAAGCTTATTTGGTAATTTAACAAATATAAAAAATTAAATAATAAAAATAAATAGTTAAATGATGAAAAATACCCTTAAAATAAAAAAAAATTAAATCTCCACACAACAGGTATTTTTCGCTTTACAAAATGTTTTTATTTTTGTAATTACAACGTCAACTCAATGCAATTATATATTTGACTAAAAAAAGATGTGCACATGTGGCATATTTAAAAGCATATAAAAGACGTCCGTGCACTTTAGACGGAATGCATGACACTTTTTAGTATCTAAAAAAGCCCTTACATTATGTTATTGGAAGCATTGATTTATTCTCTTCATGTTGATGTGATGTATGTCTCCAGTTATAGTATAGTTTGGTGCCAATAGGCATCTTTTTTTTTTATTGTCTATCTCCTCCCCTAAAAATCACAATTTAACCTTTTTAGTTATTGATATATCATCTTCAATCCATATTCTTTTGAATTCTAATTTTTTGTTTTAGCTTTTTAGTAGAAGTTTTTTTTTTAGTTTCATTTTTTAATTTAAATTTACTAAATATTATATTCTTCAATATGGTCCTTTTAATTATAATTTTTTATATCAATTTCAATTCTTATTCTTTTTATTTTTTTTGTCATTATACTAATTTATTTTGTATTTGGATCTTGACCCTCATTTTTTTCATTGTTATTTTTTAAAATCCTTCTATATAATTAAAAAAAATCAATTTTATCCTTTGATATTTAATTGACTGAAAATTAGACTTTATAGTTTTTTCAAATTGGGTACTTCAAGTTTAATGACTTGGGTTATGATTTTGAAAAGTTAACACGGTTTATTTTTTTATCTAGTTATTCTAATCACATGATTTGGACCGCGAGTTTGGCAAGATATGTTAGGTTGGCTCAACTCTAAGTAGCTAATTACAAGTTTGTCATGAGCTATTGGTTGTGTTTTTTTATCCCATTTCAACACTCGAACATCGTTTTTTACACAAAAAAACAGTTCAATCCCATGGTGAAGCACAAACACCAAGGATAGTTTTTTTCTATTTGAAATTCTTTTCAAGACTCAAAAGAGGAAGATATTTTTTTTCATTTTTTGTTAAGATCATTATATATTATTTTGCGTGGGGAGTTTTTTATATTTTTATTTGAATATCATTTTTAAAAATTTTAAATTTGTTTATATTATGTTAAATATATATTGTAACAAAATACTAAACACTACAAAACACATATAAATAACAAAATCAAAGACAAAACAAGGATAATAGGAATCATACTTTAGGGAAAACACATGTTGATATAAATGGTTTACAACAACTCTTTTAGCTATTTAGAGTGGTGTTTGTCCAACTATTAATGGTATGAAGTATTGTTCTCTGGGATTGTAAATGGAATCATATTCAATTTTGGATTTCAAAATGATTAGGAGATTTTGCCCTCATGCTTAGATTTTTAAGTCATTGTATAGTTTGTAGAAATTCAAATGCAAAGATTTTAGAGATGGAAACTTGAATGAAAATAGTTGGAAATGGTCCTTATCATGGAGAAAAAGCCTTTGGGAATCAAAAAAAGATAAGGAAAAAGGAGGGGTCTCTTTAAGCAAAAATGTTGCAAATGGAAAGATTTGAAGACCAAACGTAAATAAGTTTTTCTTGGTTAAGAGTTGTACTTTTTTTCTTGAGTCAATTCTTTTGCTGGAAAAAAAAATCATTTTGATCAGATATTTGGTACTATTATGCACCACAAAAGATAGAGTCTCATTTATAGCTTACTATCTTGAATAAACAGCCTACAAAATACTTTCTTTTCTTCATTGAAAAGGTATGTTAAAAGGTAATAATCTAATTTGCTTGTTTTGTAAAAGGAGACTGAAACTATGAAACATGTTTTACTATATAGCAATATGGTTTGGATGTGATAGTTTCGATCAGTAAATTGATTGGGGCAACAATGGATCTTGCCTCAATTTCTAGATGATTGTTTTTTTTTAAAAAAATGGCATGGTAATTGGATATATGCAAAAACAATGCATGGTGTTTATTCTTTTTTGGTATGTTCTGGCCAATTTAGAATGCTAAAAATAATATGATTTTTAATGAGAAAGATATTTACTAAAATTATGTGTTTTACGCACTTTCTTGTTGCAATTTGAACCAAACATAATGAAGGGAATTTCTATTATGTTGTGTTAGATTTAGTACATTCATAGAATGATCATCTTATATGGACTAATATGATAAAAAAAAAAAAGGTGATTCATCTTGGATAGCTCCTCCTCTAAGCATATTGAAATGGAATATTGATTCGTCTATAGATAAAAAAAAAAATTGAATCTTTAAAAATTATTGGGATCTTAAGAGATCATAAAAGAAATTTTTTTTATATTTTTCCTTATTCTACCACTAATATGGCTACAATAAAGTTGAGGTTTTGAGAATTTAAATGAAGTAGAGGTTTTGACAATTTAAAAGGAATGTTTTTGAGTACTAATTGAAGCTATGTTTTTTTAATTTAAAAGGTTATGGAATCTAATTTTTATAATATATATATATAAAAAAAACATCATGTCACGGTGCTTGCAAGGTGAACTTAATGATACTTTTACTACATGCAATTTGTTTTTTTTTTCTGTTTTTTTTTAAGCATGTCTACAAAAGAAAAATAATATTGTTGATCGTTTGGTCAAGCAAAAAGTTCCTAGACAACTAATTTAGTTGCATGGATACAAGTTTTCTATTCAATGACTTTTTAAGCATGATTATGATAAGAGGTTTTAACCTTTTGTAAGTTTTCAAACTCTTGCAAGATTTTGTATTTTCTTCTCTGTTAAGCATGATTATTTTCTTTTGAAATTTGATTTTCACGTGAAAAGTGATGCTAAAATAACATCATGCACACCCACAAATTAAAATTAAAATTTAAAATTGCAACTTTTATTCAAAACATAATATTATGTAACAGTGCTCACAAACCTAATTTCAAAAGCAAATCTCAAAGATCCAAACAAGGGTTTTTCGCAAAGCTTCTGGATTGAATTAAAATCACACGAAACCAATATGATAAACAACTGCATGAACAGAGAACAAACATGCGCTAAGTAAAAAAAAACAGAATCCACAGAACATATAATATAAGAGAAAAACCAAACTTAAAAGTTGAAGATTGACGCAACCAAAAACGCACATTGCAAGCTACTGGAAAACAATTCTTGATAGAGGAACCAACCAAACAACTAACTAACTGGATAAATAAATAAGAAGTGTTCATGAATCATTTTAAGGAAATATTAGAAGTACAGAGACCAATAATATAAAATATACTGTCATTATTAATTGATCCAAAACCCCTTAAGAACCGATACAAAGTCCCACATTGTTTTATTAACTAATATTCAGTGGATGAGATTGGCGTTGCTGTCAAGTAGCCATAACTGGAAGATCATAGAGTAGCCCGTGCCAGGAATACTTAACGTGCATGTAACACCTTCAGATCACGAGCCAAATCCTTGTATTTTCTCCTCCCGTGATAGAAGAAAAAGTCATGGATGTCAATACCAGCTAGCTATCAGCAAAACATTTCACGTATATAATAGTTTAAGCACAACGTGCCCAGGTCATTCTTGATAAAGAAAGATGCGTGCAAAACATGCTTAAAGTCATGAAAGGAGGCTACAGGCATGGCAAAATCTTTGCATTTGTCGTCTATCTACTGCCTTCCTTGCGAGAATGTACTGATGATGACCAATAGGATCATCCATATTCAACTCAAAGAGTGGAAGTGATCAGCTATTGTTGGTCGGATTAGTAATACAAACAAGAGAAAACAGTTAAGTCAGTTAATCCCAGATATCGTGCCTTGGCTCAAGGGATTGTGGTGCGCCGCTCCGGTAACCTGGTCGAGTTACGCTTTCTGGGTCAACTCCTCTGTCTCCAGGGCTTAGTTTCAACCACATATGCCAACATATATATATATATATATATATGATGTGGAAGAAGAAAACACAATCTTCGTGTACTACTCTGAATAATTACTCTGAACTTTCTTTCCATCGAAAGATGAACATTTTGCGTGAAGCAAAAGGTGCAGTTTATTTTCTTGACGAGGCGTGTTTTTTCTAAGACGTTGACATGACTGCAACAAAAAACATGGAAATGCAATCAAACTCCATGGACACGTAATGGTTGACATAGCAAGCCATGGTCGCCGAAAATGTCGAGCACAGTGATGGATCCACCGTTATAGCTAGAAATATATTTGCACATTATGACCTAACCGTTACCAATTTAAATCTCTATGTGTAAATTTAAAACGTTCTTGCAGAAGAAACATGAGTCAGCCACACGCATCACTACCATAATCTTCCATTTTGCTTACAGGATACTCTGTCGATGATAACAAGACACTGATTTTATTGGCATGATTTTTACTGGAGTTTGTAGACGATTACTGTTTATCAAAAAAAACTTTTCCTCAGTAATTTTTATTTTATTAATTATTTTGTTGATAACATAAAATCTCGATGGAATGTTTTTATTTACCGATGGATATTTAAGAGACTTTTAAGGGACTATTATATTAGTAAAGTTCACTATAATTTATCAATGAAGAAGTTTCATTGATATTTTTATTTATATTTGTTAAATTTTTAATAATAAATTTATATTTTCTTAGCCTGGAAACACATTAATTCAATGTTCCTCCCCTCTGTCGCTTCAACGTATCAAGCTAGACTCCTAGCTCTTAGGCATGTGAGTTCTATCGTTTCAACTCACAAGATGTATTTACAATCGTTAGACAGCTAATCTTTATATATATGTATAGAAATATAATTCCATGCTCTCAAAGATATCCTCCTTCCAGATACATGACGATATTCTATTGCACTACGCACGTATTAGGTAATATTTAATATTTTATAAATATATTAAAAATCTCAATCACTCCTCTCGGTTTATTATAGACAAAAGATTGTATGATAAAACAAAATATTTTAGTGGAGTAAAATTAAAAAGTAATTAACACATGATATCCTCGGAGACTGTCACGTGAAGGGTAGAAAAAACTCTGTGGCAGGAAATTATTGTTCATTCATATATGTTTCAAATTTAAAATAATAAATTAATAATGATGTCATGCCGCCATATAAGCAGATTTCAAATTAATATAAAGTTTTATGTCTTAAGAATTTAATTGCCGTGATTGTCGATCGCTTGTAGGGAATTAGTTTATACAAAAGGTCAAGTCAGATGATAGTAACTCAAGGATGTCATAACTGGTGACTTTAATATACATACATACATATATATATAAAGTCATGTCAGCCCACACTAGTTTTTATTCATTATAGAACAACAAAGTGGCTTGAAAATCGTTCACACCATTTTTTTAGTTTATAATGCATTTAATTTAATTTATGACACTACATATTTTGTAAATATGTTTATGACCTTTGATTTCTTACTATTCAATTTATTCTAACTAAATATTTATGTTATTCCAGCTCATAATATACCCTTCTAGCTTTTCATATACATAATTATATTCTCTAATTTAATTTAGTTTAATCTCTCGTAATCTTACATAAATTATGTTATTTGATATATCACGGAGTTAAACAATCCCTAATAAAATAAATAATAATTTGAAAAGCTAAAAATTAAATTTAGTAGAATTTTAATTTAGAGATAACCTCTTACTTAAGAATCGGTATTGAAAAAAAAATTGATCTAGAGATGTATTTAATAACGCTGAGTATGTTAATTTAACCACAAAGCCAGTTAATTTTTAATGAGTTAGTGTATAATCTTTGTCCCTGTAAAGAAAAATTATTTTGCCACAAATAAGTGAAAAAAACTCTTGTTTATTCCCCAACTTGCTACTCAAATTTGAAGATAATAAAACATAATATAATCTCATTTAACTAATCTTTATGGACATCTTTTAAATTGAAAGTAAGTGGGCCTGAACTAGTAATCAACTAATATAAGTCCAATAAAAAAATAAACATTTAAACACAATATATTAAGCCAAAACAAGTCCAAATTAAAAATAATTATTTAAAATTAAATAAATTAGTAAAATATAATAATAAAAATAAAGTTTTCATATTAAAAATTTTCAATATAGTCTGAAATCTTCAATTTTCAGACATTGTTCATAGAATTTCAATCCTAACTTCAAACACACTATTCTCTCTTGTATGGATAAATTATCAGGCCTACAATATCTAGCTAGAAAACTTGAGATGCCTAGTTTCTATCCAAACATGAATTGTAGCAACATTCCACTAGCAGCTCTAACTATATTCTAAACAGTATATAAAAATCTAGTTGAGAAGATTTAACAAGATTTGTCTAGTAAATTTGACCATCTAAAATGATATTTTTTTTCAAACTTAATTTGACCTAAAAATGTTCTAAAACATAGTTTTATATGTCTAATATCTCCTTGTAAAGCTTCAGCTTATTGTAATATGCAGTTGAAAGAAATGATCGATCTTGCAAAAGTGGTTAACAGATATTTTAAGGCCAAATTCAAACCTAACTTGATTCATATCACTATTATCCTTCACATTGTTTTTTACCTTTTTCAAAAAGATTTAAGACTTGCTCTTTCACTTGACTTATTATATTCACATGGAAACTTTCTCAATTTAATGAAATTTCAATTGAGTTTCGCTTATACAAAAACTCTTTCTAATTTTCCTCCTATCATTTCCTATATAAAACATATCATAAAATTTCAAATCATCATCATATAGGTAGGTTCATGTAACAATCCTAACTTTTAAAACACATTTCAAACATTTCACTAGTCATAAATCATTAAAAACCCTAGAAATATTTTGATTTTTAGTTTCAATTTCATAATCCACCATTCATGATTACATGTTACTCCTATTTTAGTTGTTTAATATTCTAATGAAATCTTCATGGAGTCTACCTTAAAAATTAATCCCAAGTGTCGACATCACAATCCACAAATATTCCAAACAAATTCATGGTCTAACCATTCTAGACATTTATCATTATATCACTAATCAAGGATAAAATTCAACATTAGTATAACAAAACATATAAACCTCTATTTTTTTTTCTTGTAATCTATAATTAACATTTTAACATAAATATCTAATTTGATATTATTAGTCGATTATCAGATTTCATCTAATAATTCATTAATAACCTAAAAAGGTAATCGTACTTGTGTCACCAACTCCACTTTAAACAGCTTAGTTAATTAAATATCACTAGCTCCATTCAAGATAACTAGTCAATTAAATATCTCAGCAGTCAATCACATTAACACCACTAATTCCACTCAAGACAGCCAACCAATTAAATATTCTAGAAGCCAATTACATTGAAGCCACTAGTTCCTCTTATTAAATAAAAATCGTTGACACCAAGATCAGCTATTTTGGTAGTTAGAATCAGTGTCTGGTAAGATTTTCTCTCTACCACTAGAATCTAGTGACACTCTCTCCTCTCTCAAGTCAGAAACTGAAAAAAAGATAAGGATCAAAAATTTATCAATTAAAAGTAGGATATCAACTAAAGTTAACATTTCACATAAATTTTGAAAAAGCTATTATGTTTCTCCACCTTTATCAGTTTGACTCTTATTCTTTCAATCTTGTCATTTTTAAACAAATTAGAATAATTTGACCTTAAAGGAATTGAATTAAAGAGAAAATAAAGACCAAACATCAAAAGAATAAGAACAAGAAGAAAAATGCATTACTTCTCTCTAAACTGATTTATGATAGGCTTACTCCTCTTAATTTTTTATTAATTATATGTGGGTTATAGGTCATTTATTGAAATGAAATTTCAAATAATGAAAATATAAAATCCATAGTAATGCATAACAAGTGATGGATTTGGTCTTTGATGATGACTATCAATTTTAGTATAGATCACACTCTTTACAATTGAAATATTAGATCCATATCACAACCATTTTAAGAAGAAGTTTAATTACTTTATTTATAGTTTTATGTTGTCATTAAATATGAAAACAATAAAAAGATCATATTAACTTATTTTTTTAGATTTGTTTTTAAGATTTCATCAAAGTTGGTTTTTTTTTTCTTCCTTAATTACAGGTGGAGTGTAATTTATATATTTGTATTAGAGATATTTATAATTTTAGTATTGTATTAAGAATATAATAATCAATCAAAAATTTTTAAAGACTTCATGCTTTTTTACTTATAATTATGAATTATTAAATAATGAAATGCTCTCATCTTTTTAAATGTTCATGGTAATTCTTTATATTTTAATAATCAACGAATAGTATATAAAAACACAATATTAGTCAAATAAGCTTTTAATCAGTTTTAATTTTTGGAACCATAAAAAAATATTTTTTAACATGTTTTCACTTCAAAACATCTAAAAATACACTCTAGAAATCTTTAAAAACTCATTTGAAATGACAAGACAACATCTAATGTCACTAAAAAATCAAAATATCATCAAATTAAAAAACTATTACGAGATATTCTTTTCTTTTCTTTTTTGGCATTGTGAGTGGAAAAATCCTCCTCTATTGATCTCCCTTTAAAATATCTAACATATTGACAAAAAGATCATTAGTTTTTATGGTTGAAATATCGATATTTGTTTGCTATAATTTTCTTTTTCCCTTGCACCAAGATATTAAAAAATAAAAAAAAAAGATTTTTATACTAAAACTAAAATTCCATAATCTTTAAAGACCGTAAAAGAAAAAAAAAGGGAAATAGATATACTAAAATGCACTTTTTCATTAATTTGGTAATCATCAAGAAGTTTTTCCTTGTTTATAGTTTGGTTATATATCTTTTAATTTTTTTCTCCATACAATACTCATTTGAATTAAAAAAAAAGTTTGAGGACATGAAAGGAGGAAGAACAAAAATAGGAGGAATAAAAAACAATTTTTCCATGATTTAATAATTGCCACATGGATTTTCCTTGTTTTACTGTTTAGTCTTTTATTTCTACAAAAATTATTCTACAAAAAAATTTAACAATACAACATTAAATTGGTCAAAACAAAAGTTGGAGGAAAAAAGTGAAAAAAAAATTGCAACTTTGATATATAATTACAATATAAATTTATTATAATTTGTAATACATAAACGTAAAAAATTTAATAATAAATATTCAATCCATTAACATTATACTCAAATAGAAAAATTAAAAACATATTCATATTAAAACTAAAAAAATACATCACAAACTAAAAGTTAAATTGAATTATAAAAGATATAAATCAATATTATCATGGTGCAACTTATTTCATGGCATTGTGGCTTCATGGATACAAGACCAAGACCAAGACCAAAGCTAGTAATGTGGTGATGATATTCTTATTAGGTCACAAAGTGACCTTATGTTTTTTACTTGATTTTTCTTATATAAATGATTAATACGAGGCTTTAATCATAAGCTAAAAGATACTTTTAAAGTAGGAGTACAATTAGTTATAATAACTAAGAATTCATTACTTATCATCAACTAATTATCTAAAAAATATAAGTATGAATATTTAACTCTAACTCTATATCATATTAGAGACATAAATCTTATTAAAGTTTTGTCTAATTTTATTGATGTTTTTTAATTAGAGAAAACAGTACAAAAACAATGACCTGGCTCAATATAATTTTAATATAATTTTATTGTTGTTTTGTAATTGTCATGGCACTATCCTTGGCCAAATCATTGATTAATTAATCATAGTTTTTGTCCAACAAGATTGTCATGACAAATAAAGCAATGCAAATTTCATAATAAAAATATATAAGACAATAGCTATAAAATAGTTTCTAAATTTTTTTATCAAGTACAAGTAGTACTTTTGAAAAACAAATCCAAGATCCTTCACATAAAGTTTAAAGGTCTTTCAAAATGAAATCAAAATGAAAGAAATCAATGAAGTATTTAATATGAGAATCACTCGACCATACAAAAGATAACAAAAATATCGATCTTTTTATTAAAAATAGTCTAATAGTCTAACATTAAAAAGTTTCTATAAAAAAAATATTTATACTATAAAGAATCATAAATATAATAGGATATTCCTAATGGATATGGATACATTTAATAAATAATAATAACAATAATCCAATTAACCCAAAAATATTTCATGTCGTTGAATGATTCTCATACTAAGTTTTTGATTGAACCTACAAACTTTTTAAAAAATTAATCGATTTTATTATGATTTTGTACTGCTCATTTACATCTCTTTATAGGTGTAGAATAGAGGTGATGATTATGTGTCACTTTAGTTCTCTAAAACAAGTTCTTGTTAGGTTAAATTACAAAACATTCAAATTTAATTTTAGTATATCTTAAAAAATATCTACATCACGTTGCATTTATATACTTTACATATCAAAATTATTTTAAAAGTTATATTGATTGAATTAAAGAAGGTACATCTACAAATGCAAGCTACTTCAAATTAGCTATATGTATGGCTAGAGAAAAAGTTTTGAAAGCAATAATTGATGTGTACAAAGTATTTTAGGCAAATGGTTGTACCTCTGCAAATATCTTAAGAGCTTTCAAAGATGCAATAACAGATAGGGTAGACATTCTATTAGTTTCACTAGGGGTGAATGATCGACTCCATATTATGCAGGTGTAATCGCCATCGAAACTTTCCATGCCAAGAAAAATAGAATTCTAACTACTACTGTCATTTTAAGTTGATTAATTCTTTTCTTTAGCTCGTATTCAAAAAAACAATTCTTTAAATGTGCGCCAGATTTGGTTCCCTCCTCTTTATATTCATTAGAAACTATAAAATATATGTTTTTTTAATTTAATATTGTTTAATTTTCATATTGAAATGTTTGAAAAATTTAATTTGGCTTGTGACCTTTTTTTTCATAATTGAGCTTTTTTTATTCTAAATTAAAGCTTCACTGCATAATTTTTTAGTGGTGGGGGTTGAATTGAAAAAACAAAAAAAAAGGTGTTGGTGAAAAAAACACGAGTAATATACGACTTTAAAATTTGTTTTAAAAGTTCATTTTAGTCCCCTATCTTTTTAAGTTATTGAGTAATCAATCCCTATAATTTTTAAACATTACATTATAGTAACATGATTTATTTTCTTCTTTTTGTAGTCCTTTTTCTAGAAGAGAAGGAGGGTCATTGAAATCTAGTTTAGAAAGAAAAAGTTGTCATTGGTGATGATTCTAATAACTAAGAAAAATAATTTTTATACCGAATAGTTTTATATGATGAGTGGAGTTAAGATTAAGTGTTTTCATATCTTGAAAATAACTAAAAAAAAACTTATCTAAAATCTAAAATATTTTTTGTTTAGGATTGATTATAGATTTTAAGATAGTCTTTTACATTTTTAGAGGTCATAGATTAATTAAACAAGGTTCCAAAGATATTTCTTAGATATTTTGGGTTAAGAATGGGTTGAAAATAAGTTTTTAGATTGAAAAAATACGAGCCATGTTTATATGGCCAAAACAATGGTCGGAATCTGGGCAATTATGGATAATGCATCGTTTATTTTATTTTATTTTTTTGATAAAAAAAGGGGTTAAACAACACGTCATCAGCCTAGCTAACTTCAGGGAAAAAAAATAATGACATACGCACATAAACTAGGACTTACAAGTCGCACACAAGCCTTTTTTTTATGGGATCAATACTGGACCTGGCTTACCATGCCTACACTATCCAGCCTAATTCTTTTCTTTTTTCTTTGTTCTTTTTAAATTAACATTCCTTTTATGTGATTTTTTTTTATCTTATTTAATTTTTTTAAATAATAATTATTTTTTAATTATATTGATTTTGTTTAATTTTTTTATAAGGTTAGTGTGATTCATCTATAATTTATAGATTAAACTTATTTTAAAAAAATAAAAGAGATATTGTTTTATAATATTTTTAATATGTGCAACCTTGTATAGAATTTGTTTTCTTTTATTTTATTTAATAAATTTTATATGTGTCAATTTCTATTACAAATTTACTTTCATAAATAAATTCATTAAATACAACTGGATAAATAACTCGTATTATAAAATTAAATATCTTAATTTACATTTGTCACTCAATTTTTCCAATTAGATTTTTATTTATCATTGATGGATTTTTTTAATTTATTTACAAAATAGTTTATAATTTATATAATTAGATATGCTCACAAGTTTTTCAATTTATATTTGAGATTTGTTATGTAAAAAAAAACACATTAAAAAATTCTACATGTTCAATTTTGTTTATCATGTATTGGTGATTTTAATTTGATCCTTATTCTTTTGATATTTTTTGTCTTGACCATTTTAAAAAAAATTATTATTTTTAATTTTAACCTTCAATCTAAGTTAATTATATTTTTTTTATTTTAATCCTCATTCTTTTGATTTTTTTAATATTTTTATTCCTTTCAATTTAACTTCAAAATTAAAAATTTATTGTTTCCTTTTTGAATATTTTTTTCTTTTGATTTTAACTCTCATTCTTTTAATTATTATTTTAAAAAAAATTGTCTATTTTTTTTTTTCAAGTCATCCTTCAATATTTCATTTTCTAAGGATTGGATTTCATGATTTTTATCATATATAATGTTTTTACTATGATAACTCAGATCACAAGTTTAAAAAATTAACAGAAATTGGTATTTTTTTCTCATTTTCTTTTCCAATATCATCATTTGATATTATGCTTTAAAAAAAAAACCTTTATAGTTATTTTTAATTTCTTTTTCTACTAAATTATTGATTAGTACTCAAAAGTGCATTTTTATTATGGTTTTATATCATCATTTTGCACTTGAAGTATCAATAACTCCTTAACTAATGTACGTTTTATAATAATCTATCTAATAATATAAGATACATTTAATTTATGGTAAATGTCCATTTTAAA
The DNA here is from genome assembly GCA_015708895.1 of Populus ilicifolia. Classification (NCBI taxonomy): domain Eukaryota; kingdom Viridiplantae; phylum Streptophyta; class Magnoliopsida; order Malpighiales; family Salicaceae; genus Populus; species Populus ilicifolia. Next base: position 658,756 of record SRLM01000031.1, on the reverse strand, counting down.
TGCAGGCCTATCATATAAATGAAAGGATTGATTGATGACTTTAAGAACTTCAATTGCAAAGGCAAAGAGATGTCGGTGCAATCTAAACCGAAACACTGTTCGATAATTGGGTCATATCTGGAGCTATAGATCTCAGATTTAGATCTAATTTATATGGATGGAAAGGTAAGACATAGGCCTACAATTTTCATATGGAGCCCAAGATCTAAAAAGGTCATTTTCAAGTCCAAATTGTTGCAACAACAAAAAAGCTCGAATTTGTCCTCCAGCTCGAGCACTATTCAGTATTTTGGCCATATCTGGAGTTCTAGAAGTTGAAATGAGCTGAATTGTTTACACAAGAAAGCTGAGATAATTTCCTAGAACTTTTATGTTTTCAAGTGGCTCTAATTTTAACATCATCAATGATGTTTTGGACAGACAAGAGAAGATAAGAATTGTCATCAAGTCAAGGGTTGGCCATCTACTCATCAATTAGTCATCAAATCAATAGTTCCCAATTTTGGCTTATAAAAAGAGGCATTTACCATGCATTTAGGCATCTTGGTGTCCAGATAAGATCATGCTCTTGTTTTCTCTTTTTGTATTCTTTATGCTTTGTTTTTATTAATATCAAGTTTATGTCTTTCATTTCCTTTCCTTTGCTTTATTAACTCTTATCTTATTTATGTTCTTATTTTGTTTATTTATTTTTCTTTCTTCTATTATGTCTAGCTAAGTTAATTATGTCAAGGTGAAAAGGTTACACTAATGGTGTAAGAATAAGTATGGTATAAACTTAATATGGACTTTAATGTTTAATACTAACATATTGCTTGAAAAGAACTTGATTTGTTGTTCACATAAGTTATAATCATGAATGCTTGATGAAATTTACAAGTATTAGCATTAATTGAATAAGATGACTAATGTAATCATGTTAACAATCTATAATCTGATTAGAACCTTCTTTATGTATGGTTTCTAATTGAACAATAAAAGTTTATACTATACTTGTTTGACATACCATTAGTGGAACCTCTAATCTTGACATTTGTTATTATCATTGTTAATATTTACTTTAATATTTCATCTCAAAGTTTTCATCTTCTTCTTCTTCTTTATTGTTATTGTTGTTGTTGTTGTTATTGCTATTATTATTGTTGTTGTTATTGTTATTATTGTTGTTATTGTATTATTGTTATTTATAATTTGTACAATAACCTCCATGTGGTTCGACCCCGGTCTTGCCAGGTTATTGATTACTTCGATACTCCTGCACTTGGGAGAAGATATCAATATTTTCGTCATGTCAATTATCTTATCTTCATACCTTATAAAACAAGTTTGTTAGATTAATCCATTATAACTCATCCTTAAACTCACACCAGTTTTTCTATCTTTTCTATCTTATTTTGTCTTTTCAAGTTTAATTAATGTTTAATTAATTAAAGAATAAACAACATTATATATATTTTTTGTTTATTATTAATGTTTTTTTTCATAGAAATAAATCCAACTTATTTAATTGATAATTATTATAACAAGGTAATATTTTACTGGAAAAATAATGTGTATCATAGTTATGAAATCTAAACCTAGACCTAGCTGACCTGACCTGGCCTGAAATAGATCTGAATATAAGCAAAAACCCGCCTAGAAATTAGTCCGACGAAACCCTTTCGACATGAAGGGTCGACTTGAAACCCAATTGACCTGGGTAAAACCAGGTGAAACCAGCTACCTTTCTTTTTTTTATTCAAGCGGCTATCGGTCGAAATAGAAAAGACTGATCATCTGGAAACAGAAAAGAAGGGATACAAAAGACATCATCTCCTTCGTTTTTAATGACTGGAGCAAGCAGATGCTACCAGAATTTTAGGACCAAGAAAAGATACACTACAAACTAGATCATAGCAATTTAGTTAACTTATCAAAACAAGAAAACAGCCCTCCTTCAACAGCTAGATATCTTCAATCTACTTTAAAATCTCAACAAAAATCTTGCAAAAGTTTTCAAATATTCTCCAAAATCCTCCAGCAGAAACTTCTCATAGATGATCAAAAGCTTCAAGTATGCAATATATATCCAGCTTCAACCCCAGCTGCTTACAACGGCTTGAATGAAGGAAAAACAAGAGCTAGCTTGTCCCATTCAAATCTTCCAGGAGCTGCCTTGTTATATTGATTATTTGAAGAAAAAATCTCTATCTAGAAGTTGAGACTCTTCTTATACAACGTGTCTTTTTATAATCCACGAAATCATAAAAAAAAGAAAACAGTATCTCCTTGCTCGTAAGTTTAAAATACAATAATTTTTTTTATCTGACCCGTAATCCGATCATTAAATACAATAATTTTATTTATCTGACCCGTAATCCGATCATTAAACCGGGTTAGACCGGGTCAATCACCTTGTCAGGTTTCAAAACTATAGTGTGTATACTCAGCATAGCTCGTACGCTGCGGTGCTGCATCATTTAATCATATGACGAAAATGATGATTTTAAAGCGCACTGCGTGTCACAAGTAGCTCCTTTACTCAAAATTGGCATCAGAAAGTTAGCAGCTAAACTTTATTTTCAACAAGTGAACGAAATTCAAAGCCAGGTAAAAAAAGAGCACAACCCTGGTACTGGTTGTTTAGTAAGTTGTGAGAAGGAATGATAAGAGCAGCGAGATGTAATTAAGTCAGGAAATGTAAACATGAAACCAAAGAGCAAGAATGGAGAAGTTAAATGCTTTAAGCATCTTCCAAAACAATAGATTAATAGTCTGAGCTTGAAACAAGAGCATAAACAACAAATCACATGTTAGACATTTAATGAGAAATCAATCGGGTACACAACTACAACAGGTCACGGCTACATTATGATTTAACTTTGGTAATCTCCTCTGTTGGGAACCAAACATCTAGATTTTTCACTAATCTGGTAAGTTCATGAGTTTCCAGATTCATTTAACCAGTCAGAAAGAAAGACTGCAAACAAACTACTCAATAAGAAAGAAAATTGCATTGAAAGATTCTCAGAGGTGTAATTACTTGGTGGAAATCAGACTCTTGCATAAAGCCGGTGAACTGGAGGTTAACTTAAAGAGTGTTCGCAGTCAACATATTATGCAGAAGCATTTGTGTTTTCCTCTACAAAGACGACATGCAACACTTTGACAAAGAAGGGTATGCACAAATAACACATGCACATCATGGACCACATAAAATGATACACTTAGGTTACGAGGATAATGCCTGAGAAATAAATTTGTGCACTATCTTGAACTGAAAACAGGATCTGCATCTAAGGTTGGTTGTGTTCTTCGAGTGTACTTGAGCAGCAAACCTTCTGAAGAAAGGCCAGGTACTTTCAGATCTCTGAAAAATAAATTTCATTAAGGGAAATTGAATTACATCAAATGTCAGTTCCAGAGAAAAGAAAGAAATAGTATCAAACCTTATATATGGCTGTAAATCCTTCCACTCCCATTTTGACCGCTCTCTAAAGAGCATATTGAAACGTTCAGAAGGTGTTAAGGGCAATGAAGAAACACTGAAGGAATAAACCCATGTCTCAACGCCAAGCTTCTCTGTCAAAACTTCACCTTCCAACATGTTGAAACTTGCCTGCATCCTATCCGGAATCCTCTGCAACCATTCAGCCATAAAATTCTCCATCTTCTTCTTCCCTGTGCTCAAGATTTGTCTTGCAAAATGCACACATACACGACTCTCATCCAACCTCCAAACACCACTCCTTCCCACATCCCCATCCACCTTACTGCCATAAACATGCAAGCAATGACAGGCAAGCTTATCAGGAAATCCATCAGACGCCAGCACACTCACAACATCATCTTCGTTGAGTGCATCCAGTGACCAGTCATTCAAAACTGAATTGTGCAAAAGCATCCTCAGAATCATGTCCATGTATTTTTCATCAACAATTCTCCAAAACCCATCAATCTCCACAGCTGAAAGAGCACATAATCCATTCCTCAACTCCTCATCACTAGCCTGAACCCTTTCAACCAGATCATCCCAATTATACAATCTTGGTTTATTTTTCTCCGCGTCCTCCATGAAATCCATTTCTAAAACATCCTCATAGCTGTAAGGATTTTCTGAAAGAAGCAATTTAAGCCTGTCAAGCTTGGGAGCAACCTCAACGAGCTCCATGTTTCCAGGTGCAACTTTAATGACAGGTGCAAAATCATTAATATCCCCATCAAAATCTTGTGAATTTTCACAGAGAGCAAATTGACCTGACGGGGGTATAAGGAATGAAGAATTAGAATTTCCAACAAACTTAATGGCATAAGTTTTTGACCGAGTACAAAGCACTGAATCTTCATCCAGCTGGCCTCTTAACGCCACCCTACAAAGAAATTAATTTTCTTTAAAAAAAAAACTACATGTCCAATGAATTTCTACAACTAAATTGAACTTATACCTCTCGTGGAGGATATCAGGAAGGAGTTTCTCATCAATCTCAAGGAGCATCAGATCATCATGGGAACCAAAGAGAGCGTGATACCCAATAGCAATCGAAGTGTTTGGTTCAAGATTTAACACCGATTCTGCTCCTTTTACCCGTGATGATTTTTCCATAATTTCTACCCCGAATAAATAAATAAAAATGAAATGAAATGAAACGCTAAAAATGTTCCATGAAAAGAAAAGAAAAGAAAAGATTCTTCTCTTGGGTCACTTGTTTAGGGTTTCTGCTGCCTACACCGCCAGCGATTACTAAATATTTGCCATTAATTATCAAATAACAGGAAGTAAAAGAAAAGGAAAAAGCGCAGTCCTTTTTTTTATATATAGAACTGCAGATATCCAAATCAAATACAACAATGAAAAACTTACAGAGCTTAAATCCAAAGCAAACGAGTCCGTTGCTGTGTCCGATCTGGGTGGGTGGGTGGTTGGCTAGGGTTTCTAATTTGTTGGACCTTATTAGAGAATATGGATAGAATTGAAATTTTTGGGCGCGCGCGTTTCCCCTATGCCCGCCATTTTACTATTATTACCCTTGTTAAAACGAATAAATTATAAATTAATCCCTCTAGTTCTGCTAAATGAGCTTAATAATCCCTTATTCTTAAAACATAATTAATCAGCTCCTTGAGTATTCAATTAATTAGAAAAAGGACTGATTGATTCGTTTTTTATTAAATTAAAGAGATTATTTAATTTGATTTACAATCATAGAAAAAAATGCTTTTTTCATAAGAGCCAAGATGATATTTAGAATAATTAATATTTTTTTAATTTTAAAAATCAAATTAATATTTTTTTAATTTATCTCTTTTCATTTAACACATCTTTAAAGATGCTGTAGAGGAATATACATTTCTTTTAATACCTTTGCTCTATACATGATAAATCAAAAATAAAAAACTTTTGAATAGTTGAGATGCTTTCATGTTTGAATGTTAATGTTTTCATGTTTGTTATAACACAATTATATTCTGAAATTGATCTTCAAAATTAAATATTATTTTATCTTTTATTTCAAAAGAAAATTGATAAATTTATCAAATCATTGCATGGTTTAAAATAAAATAAAATGAAAATTGTAATAAGAATATGTTGTCAAATGAGTTTAAAATCAATAAAATTTGTAAATTTATTTATTTAAAAAAACATAAATAAATGTTATGTCATTGTATGTTTCTGAATGACATACTAATTTTGAAGAGTAATAATTATATGATTAAGTCTATCAAGAAAATATTAATTAATAAATTTAATATGAAAAATTTAAGTATCAAATATGTCATTTTAAAAATAAAAATTTATATAATATTTAATAGATGATTGATGTTATTTCAGTCTCGTTATATTGAGAAGTGTTATGTTATTACGTATTTTTATGTGGATAACATTCTAATTTTAGATAGCAATAACAATAACTATATGATTAAGTAATATTAACTAATAAATTTTAACATTAAAGACTTGGATATCACAAATGTCATTCTAGAAATAAAAAGAATTTAAGACATATAATAGGTTGATATTATCTCAATATCATTATATTAAGAAACTTATTGATAAGATTCCTAAATGTTACAATAGTATTGTCAAAACAATAACGGATATAATTAAACATGCATCTAAAAATTAGTGAGGGAATATACCAATTGAAATATTCTAAAATGATTTTAATTTTAATATATATTATAAAATGCATGAGACTTGATATTACATATTCAGTATTAAACTAAATATATTCACTAGCAATCCAAGTATGAATCTTTTTAAAGCAATAAATAAAATACTTAAATACTATAAGTTACATTAGTTACTTAGAAATACTAGAAAGGTACAGTAATGCAAATTGGATATATGATATTAAGAATTTGAAATTCACTAGTAGTGTTTTGAAAATCTTCTAAACAAATATATATCGCAAAATCCATAATGAAAGAAAAGTTTATCGCTCTTGATAAAGCTGAAGAGAAAGCTAAATAGTTTTGAAATTTCTTAAAAGATATTCAAGTTTTAACAATTAGATTAATATGTCTCTTGGTTCTTACATATCAATGCGAGCATGACATTTTTAAATTTGAACTTAGTTTAATAATGAGTCAGTGGGTTTTTATTAAGTTAGTATCATATCTTAATTAAACTTGAATTTTAATGATTAGATCGACATGTCTTTTGATTTTAAAAACCAATATAGTTTTAATGTGATGCTTTTAATAAAAAATGAAGTCAATAATAAGTCATCTAATCTCCTTAAAATAAGGGTCTTAGTGTTTTTTTCAACTCTTTTTTAAAGAAAAAAAAGATCAAGAAATATAAGTAAACAAAAAAAACAAAACAAAACAAAACAAAAATCATGTAGTTAGAGACACTTGATTCAAGGTTTTAGATTGTTTCAAACGACGATGCTTATTTTCTCTTGTGGAGCGTTTTTGACCTTACTAGTTATTGTCCCTAATTGAATGTTTTTCAATCTCCATCCTCTAAAGTGGTTGGATCCAAGCAAAGTCTGAGGCATACCTTATGCCACAACATAAAATCATGGTTCTCAAGGGCAAGAGAAAATAGTCTAACATGTAACTTTGTTTTATTGATTTTAACTATTTTTTTCTATCTTAGAATATAATATATAAAGTTTAATGTAATATAACAAGATACTAATCTTGCTTATGCAATTTATTTTATATAAATATGTTTTAGTAATAATGTATAACTGAAAAAAAATGGATGGTTGATGTTCTAAACAAGAGAAAATCATAGAGAAGTAAATACTAAAACCCTTCTGACATGACCAAAATATTGATGTATATTCTCAAGTGTAGGAGTATCGAAGTAATAAATAACCTAGTAAGATCGAGGTCGAATCATAAGAAGATTAATTGTATAAATTATAAATAACAATAATACAACAACAAAAACAACAACAACAACAATAATAATAATTGTAGTGATAATAATAATATTAATAGTAGTAGTAGTAGTAGTAGAAAAGGAAGAGGAAGTTGATGAAAACTTTGATATGAAAGATCAATGTAAGGATTAAACAATGATAACAACAAATATCAAGGTTAGAGGATTTACTAATGGTATGTTAAACAAGTATAGTGTAAATTCTTATTATTCAATTGGAAACCACACACACACAAGAGCTTCCAATCGGATTATAAATTATTAACATGATTACATTAGTTATCTTATTCAATTAATGCCAATACTTGTAAATCTTGTCAGGCATTCATGATTATAAATTATACTAACAACAAATCAAGTTCCTTTCATAGCACAAGTGTAGGTTATACCATACAATTGAGCTATGAAAGTACCAAGTATTTATTGTACCAAGTGCTATATAACATAAATCTAGATTAGTCATTTAACAAGTAAAGTATTAGAGAGTGAACAAGATAACAAATACAAAACATGTTAGTATCAAACATTAAGGTCCATGTTGAGTTTATATTATGATTATTCTTACACCATTAGTGTAATTATTTTACCTTGATATAATAAACTTAGTTGAACATAATAAATGAAAGAAACATAAATAAACAAAATAAGAATATAAATAAGATAAAAGTTAACTAAGTAGAGGAAATAAAATGAAAGGCATAAACTTTATATTAATAAAAGCAAAACTTAAGCAATACAAATAAGGAAGGCAAGAGCATGATCCTGATGTAGAAACTAAGATGTTTAAATGCATGACAAATACCTTCTTTTATGCCAAAATTAAGAACTATTGATTTAATGACTAATTAATGAGTGGGTGGCTAACTTCTGACTTAGTGACAATCCTTATCTTCTCTTGTTTGTCTAAAACATCATTAATAACATCAGAATTTGAATTAGACCTTTGCATAAAAATTGTAGAAAATTATCTCAGTTTTCTAGAAAAAAAAAAGGGAGGTCATTTAGACTTTTAAAACTCTATATATAGGCTGAGCACTAAACAGTGTTTGTGTTTTCCATCTATATAAAACAAACCTAAATCCAAGATCTACTGCTTCAGAATGACCCACTTACCGAACAATGTTCTAATTTGGACTACAACAGCATCTCTTTTCTAAGTTTGGCCATCTTTTTGTCCTTTTAATTTTAGTACTTAAACTCATCAATCAATCTTTTTATTTATGTGATAGACCTGCATTTAAGATGAACATGTACCATAAATTAAAGGTATCTTATGTTATTATATATGTTATTATAAAACATGCTCTAGTTAAGGAGTTATTGATACTTCAAGTGCAAAATGATGATATAAAACCTTAATAAAAATATACTTTTAAGTACTAATCACATCCATAATCAGCTTATTACTAGTCCCTAGTAATCAAAGCATTAAAATAGAAAAATAATTTGCAAATTCCACAAAGCAACGCATTCATCATTCAACTTCTATTAATTTATACAGATAAACAAACTCTCATTAAATTTATATATCTACTCAATACCTCTTAAATAAGATATTAATAAACCTCTCTTTTGTATAATATATATCAATACATAGCTATGGGGCTCTTCTTACAAGAAAATAAAATTTTTGTTCTAATGTTTAAGATTAATTTCCCTGGGTTGAGATTTTTTTCTTTTTTTTTCTTTTTTTAATATATATAATTTAAAACACCATGCATCTTTAACTCATGTAAAGAGCTTTCAACTAATAACTTCTAGACCAGTTGGTCTTAGAGCATTCGGTGTTAAGACACCCCTACAAGCTTAGTAACTCGGGTCGCAGATACTGATATGTAGATAGTGCAATGTTTAATTCCCTTAAGCTTCTCTTCTCAACCCATATAACAAGCTTTGAGCCAATAGCTTCTAAGTCAGTTGACTTTAAGGTATTAAGTGTTAAAACACCACTTCGGGCTTAATTGCTTAGATTAGGGAGGCTACAAAACCAAACTTATCTATATTTTTATGTTTATTATTTTTTCTTTTTTTTAATTATATAATATCCATTTCCCTTAGTTGTTACCTTTAACAAAAGAACATAAATAATGTAATAATTCAATATGCAATCCACAATCATATGTTTAAAGAGTGTGTGTGTGTGTGTGTGTGTGTAAATTAAGGTTTAAGAATACATGTTAAATAAGTATATGAGTAGAATTAAGTAATAACAATGTGAGAATTTGTAAATGTGAATATTTTAAGAAGTATTATGATAGATCTTGTTACGAATGATTACTAAAATGCGTCTCAAGAGTCATAAAAAGTTCTCCTTACTCCTCCATCATAGTAACAATAATTTTACACATGCTGTATAAAATAGAAAACATAGTTAGTTTTTTTTTTTTTGCTATTACCCTCTCCCCCAACTAAAACGACACATTATCCTTAATTTTTAAAGGTAGAAAGATAGAGTATAAAAGATATCACCTGAAATAACGAACAATGACAAACCTGAAATATATTGAAACAAATATAAGAAACAACAAAATACAAAAATAAAACCAAAAGACACAAAGATTCACAAATAAAGGCTCAAATTCAATCTAAACTTCTTACAACTTTCCTTAGTTGACCAATTTATGTGACTCATGGAAGGATCAATTACAGGAATAAAAGATTGTAATTGGTCAATCAATTGTTCAGCAGTAGCAGCAGAGATTATGATTTGTCATACAGAAAATGTTAGAAATTCTTGTTCCACAGTATGATCAAGAAAAGACAAGAACGTATCATAATAACCATTAACATTTAACAAACCTATGGGTTTATGATGAATGTGCAGTTAGGCCTAAAAAGAAATATGAAAGATCTCTTCCAATGTACCTAGACCACCAGGTAAGGCAATGAAAGTATCAGCATGGTTAAACATTGCATTCATTGAAGCAGACATTATAGAGACCTGAAGTTCCTCTCTAATTGTTTTTCCAATGATGTCCCCTTGTGCCAAAGCTTCGGGAACAACCCCTAAAACTTGACTACCTCTTAAAATACAGCTATTGACCTTGTCTCCAATTGTTATTAGTATTGTTTAATAATTACTCTAATATTCCATCTCAAAGTTCTCATCTTTTTCTTCTTTTTCTCCTTCTTTTTCTTTACTATTATTATTACTACTGCTAATACTACTACTACTAATATTATTGCTATTATTATTGTTGTTGTTGTTATTGTTTTTATTGTCATATATAATTTATACAATTAACCTACCTGTGCTTCAACCCCGGTCTTACCGAGTTATTTATTACTTCAACACTCCTGCATTTGAAAGAAGATATCAATATTTTAGTCGTGTCATATAGCCCATACTGTATAGTATAACCGACACCTGAGCTATGAAAGGAACTTCATTTATTGTTAACATAAGTTATAATCATGAATGCTTGATGAAATTTACAAGTATTAGCATTAATCAAATAAAATAGCTAATGTAATCATGTTAATAATCTATAATATGATTCGAACCTCCTTTGTGTGTGGTTTCCAATTGGATAATAAGAGTTTATACTATACTTGTTTAACATACCATTAGTGAAACCTCTAACCTTGACATTTGTTATTATTATTGTTTAATTCTTACATTAATATTACATCTCAAAGTTCTCATCATCTTTTTCTTCTTTTTCTTCTTTTTCTTTATTATTGTTGTTATTGTTGTTGTTGTATTATTATTATCTGTAATTTATACAATTAACCTCCATGTGGTTCGACCCCGGTCTTGTCAGGTTATTTATTACTTCTACACTTGGAAGAAGACATTAATCTTTTAGTCATGTTAGGAATCAGTATTTTCTTTATAATTTTCAGATTCAACCCTTTCGTTACCCTTAAAGATTGACTCATCATCTTTCTCACAAGGTTCAAGAGTGGGTTTTTCAATAATCTTACCACAACGAAAAATAGTGACTGATTTGAATTGATCCATGTATTGACTTCCAGAACTACTTGCATTTACTTTGTATTGACACACCTCTCATTAACCCAAGACTACCTCCCCCATACATTAAATGAATCTTTCTCTCAGCTAGCACCTGACCAAGATGATTTGCTGATTTAAAAACTCTAGATCCACCGAAAACACAAATATTTCTTATATGATGACCTGAGGAACTTGTCATTTCTACATACTTTTGTATTTGTTGAATGTATGAGTTGAGTAGAAATGAAAAGAAGAAAAAGAGGATTTTATAAATGAAAAATTAGAAAGGCAATCATAACACCTATATGTAAGTCAGCTGGAGTCTCACATACATACACACACACACACACTCTCTCTCTCTTTATTTATTTATTTATTTACTTTTGAAAAAACATGTGTATGTACAAATAGTTGTGATTGTGGCTCATATATTTCCTAGGTTTTACATCCAAGAACGGTTTAAACGCCCTCTATGGATCGGGATAGGCTTCCCATCTAGAAAACTGGCCAACAAGGTCTTTTTTAATTAGATTCCTAAGACTAAATCGATCATGTTCTTTATGAAATAGTGGTCATAAATCATAAATTACACGATGCATATCTTCACTAGGATGCATCTCAAGATTTAATAGAAGATTATCTATAGACTCCTTACTCAGGCCATCCTTAATGAATTGTATTTTATCTTCATAGCTTATATATATTATTCCTAAAGAACAAAATTATGTATTACAAGTCCATCTACCACATCGATGACAAACTTTCAGTCATTTTGCACGATGTTTCTTTATAAAAGTGCTTTTACCTGTTCCAAACATGTGTGAAATGAAGGAGTTAGAGGACTCACCTAATAATCGAACATTTGCTTTAATCAACCAGCGAATATCTTTAGGAATTCCATGATTCATTAACAATCTCAATCTTGCACATCCAGCACGGTAAATTTTTGTAATCACAATCTGATTTTTAGGAATGAATCTTTGAAATATTTGATCAGGACAATATTTGAATAAGTTAGAGTCATCACAATAAAAGTTCTTCACTTCATTTAAAAACTTTTCTTTGTCTTGGGTACTTCAATTAGCTGGCAAATCTCCTAAAGCCAAAAAATTGATATTTTTATCATACCAAAGCATTGAACTAAGAGAAAGTAAGGATTTATTAGGAAAGTAATCATCGATTGGTGTGATGTTAGATGTCGAATTTGTTGTCGCTTTTGGAAAAAGATCCACATTAACATTTTCGATGCATTTTTCATACGTGATTTCTTCCTCAGAATAAATCATTTACAAATCTTCAGATTCCTCCAACTTATTTTTACTTAAAGTAGATTTAAGTTGATCATAAACTAATTCATCAATATGATCTACTTCTTGTAAATCATTATCATCTCTAGGTTGCTTGCAAATGTTGAAAATATTCATCACTAATGTCATCTTTCCAAATGATAGCTTCATCAGTCCATTCCTACAATTAATCAATGCAGTTGCAAGAAACGAACGTCCTAAAATAACAGGAAATGAATTACATACTTCAATAGGTTGTAAGTCCAAAACAATAAAATTCAGAAGATAAATGAATTTATCAACTTGTACTAAACTTGTACTAACATATCTTTAATTATTATTCTAGGCACTTTTACAGATCTATCGACAAGTAAAAGAGTTATAGAAGTTGGTTTTAACTCACCTAGATTGAGACTCTGAAAAACTGAATATGAAAGTAAATTCACACTAGCACCGAGATCAAGTAAGACTCTTTCAATTTTACGCTCTCCAATAAAGCAAGAAATTATAGGACAACCAGGGTCTTTATATTTCAAAGCATTATTGTTCTGAAGAATAGCACTTACTTGTTCGGCTAGAAAGGCTTTCTTTTTCACATTCAGTTTTCTCTTCATAGTGCATAGATCTTTCAAAAATTTAGCATAGAAAGGAACCTGTTTAATAGTATCCAACAAAAGTATTTTGATTTTTACCTATTTGAAAGTTTTAAAGAGTTCAGAGTTGTGATTGGCTTTCTTTTGTTTGGTCATGGCATGAGGAAATGGAAGTGTTGGCAGGGAATCAGTCGTTTCTTTATAATTTTCAGATTTAACCCCTTCCTTACCCTCAAAGATTGACTCATCATCTTTCTCATAAGGTTCAAGAGTGAGTTTTTTAATAATCTTACCACTGTGAAGAGTAGTGACTGATTTGACTTGGTCCATGTGTTGGCTTTCGGAACTACTTACATTTGCATTGTATTGCCCCTTGGGGTTTTGTTGTGGTTGAGATGGAAACTTACCTTTCTCTTAGAAACTGAGAGCAAATGTTAATTTTGCAAGACTATCTTTAAAATCTATCTTGTTTTGAGCAAATTGAGTATTGATTGTCTCTTGCATTTTAATGAATGCATGCAATGTTTCCTCAAGATTTTTTCTAGGAGGTGGAGCATAAGGAGGTGCATATCCATGAGAATTTTAGAAATTATGTTATACTTGAAATGATAGTTATAAAGTTTGTACATTGTTATTCTCACTCTTCCACCTAAAATTTGGGTGATTTCTCCAACCAGGGTTGTATGTTTGGGAGTATGGGTTATGGTTGGCCCTTTGAAAACTGTTTAAAGAATGGGCTTATTCATGGAGATGTTTCTTAAAAGAAGGCAAGGTTGGACAGTTATTGATTGAGTGTTCATTTGTTCACATATTTAACACACAATGTTTTCAATAGATTTTAATTAACCACTCTTTTTCAATTTTAGTGCCACGACTTTTCTAGTTAAAGATGCAAACTTGGCTTGAAAATCGTGATCTTCTCTAAGGTTGTACATACCTCCACTAGATGTATAAGGTTGAGTTTTACTCGGTGCCTTATAAGTACCCGCGGTGTCCTAATTTTGAGCATTTTTGGCTAACAAGTCTAAGTACTCCATTGCTTCATCAGGGTCTTTATCTTCAAAAGTTCCATTGCACATCAATTCAACCATTTGCCTATCTCTAGGTGTTAACCCTTCATAAAAATATGAAACCAATCTCCATGTTTCAAAACCATGATGAGGGCAAGTACTGAGCAAGTCTCGATACCTATCCCAATATTAGTAAAGTGTTTCTCCTGGTTTTTGAGTGAAAGTGGTGATTTGTCTTTTGAAAGAGTTTGTTCTATGAGATGGGGAAAACTTCTTTAAAAACTGTTGTTGCATTTTATCCCAAGCATGAATGGATCTTAGTCTCAAATTGTATAGTCATGTTTTAGCTTTATCTTTTAATAAAAAAAAAGCTTTAATCTGATGGTGTTCATGCTATAATTTAAATTATTATATGTGTTGTCAACCTCCTCAAATTCCTTTAAATGCAAGTATGGATTTTCCAATTCTAAGCCATGAAAAGAAAGTAAAAGTTGAATAATGTCTGGTTTAAAATTAAAATGAGACGCATCAGGAGGAAAAACTATGCATAATGGTGCACTTGTTCTTGTGGGATTTATATGGTCTCTAAGTGTTCTAGCATGGTTTTTCTCATTATTCTCATTATTTTTATTATGAAGTAATTGATTATCTTCTTCGACTATATTTTCTGAAAATGATGAGGATATCCTATAAAATCTACCACTTGATATACATGACCACACTCTCATGCACGTGTAGGAATTGAATAAAAGGAAGAAGAAAATAAAAGAAGAAGAAACAAGAGAAAAGAAACAAAGTTATATACAAGAAAAGTGAAAAGAAAAAATAAAATAACTACTATAATTTATACAAGAACTTACCTCCCTAGCAACGACGCTAAAAACTTGTCACAACTAAAACATTAATGTCTTCTCCCAAGTGTAGGAGTGTCGAAGTAATAAATAACCCGGCAAGACCGGGGTCAAACCACGGGGAGGTTAATTGTATAAATTACAGATAACAATAATACAATAACAACAACAATAACAACAACAACAACAACAACAACAATAATAATAATAATAATAATAATAATAATAGTGGTGGTGGTAGTGGTACTGATAGTAACAATAATAATAATAATAATAATAATAAAGAAAAAGAAGGAGAAGAAGAAGATTATGATGAGAACTTTAAAATGTAATATTAATGTAAGGATTAAACAATGATAATAACAAACGTCAAGGTTAGAGGTTTCACTAATGGTATGTCCAACAAGTATAGTACAAGCTCTTATTATCCAATTGGAAACCACACATAAAAGAGGTTTCAATCATATTATAGATTGTTAACATGATTACATTAGGCATCTTATTCGATTAATGCTAATACTTGTAAATTCGTCAAGCATTTATGATTATAACTTATATTAACAACAAATTAAGTTTCTTTCATAGCTTAGGTGTTGGTTATACCATACACTATGAGCTATGAAAGTGCCAAGCATTTGTTGTATCAAGTGTTATACAATATAAATCAAGATTAGTCATTTAACAAGCAAAGTATTAAAGAGTAAACAAGATAACAAATATAAAAAATATTAGTATCAAACATTAAAGTCCATATTAAGTTTACATTATACTTATTCTTACACCATTAGTGTAACCTTTTCACCTTGACATAATAAATTTAGCTAGACATAATGAAAGAATAAAAAATAAATAAACAAAATAAGAACATAAATAAGATAAGAGAGAAAGCAAGAGCATGATCTTGATCTGGAAACCAAGATGTTTAAATACATGGCAAATGCCTCCTTTTATAGGCCAAAATTGAGAACTATTGATTTGATGACTAATTGATGAGTAGGTAGCCAACTATTCACTTGGTGACAATCCTTATCTTCTCTTGTCTGCCCAAAATATCATTAATAACGTCAAAATTGGAACCACTTGATACATGAAAGTTATAGAAAATTATCTCAGCTTTCTTGTGTAAAATATTTAGATCATTTTGACTTATAGAACTCCAGATATGGCTAAAATACTGAACAGTGCTCGAGCTCGAGGACAGATTCGGACTTCTTTATTGTTGCTCCAATTTGAACTTGAAAATGACCTTTTTAGATTTTGGGCTCTATATAAAAGTTGTAAGTCTATATCTTACCTTTTCATCCATATAAAGTAGACCTCAATCTGAGATTTACAGCTCTAGATATGATCCAATTACTAAACAGTGTTCCAGTTTGGACCGCACCGACATCTCTTTTCTAAGTTTGACCATCTCTTTGTCCTTTCAATTTCAATTCTTAAATTCATCAATCAATCCAATATGATAGGCCTGCATTTAAAATGTATATTTATTATAAATTAAAGGTATCTTATATTATTAGATATATTATTATAAAACATGCTTTAGTTAAGGAGTTATTGATACTTCAAGTGCAAAATGATGATATAAAACCTTGATAAAAATACACTTTTTAAGTATCAATCAATTCCTAACTAGCACTTCCATTTCCTCATGTTATGACCAAACAAAGAAAAGTCAATCACAACTCTAAAATTTTTAAAACTTTGAAACAGATAAGGATCAAATTACCTTTGCTGGATGCTATTAAAAGAATTTCTTCTATACTAAATTTGTTAAAGATCTGTGCAGTGTGAAAAGAAAACTAAATATAAAAAAGAAAGTCTATTTAGCCAAACAAATAAGTGTCATTCTTCAGAACAATAATGCTTTAAAATATAAAGACCCTGGTTGTCCTACAATTTCTTACTTTATTAAAGCACATAAAATTAAAAAGGCCTTACTTGATTTTGGAGCTAGTATGAATTTACTTTCATATTCAGTTTTTTAAAGTATCAATCTGGGTGAGTTAAAACCAATTTCTGTAACTCTTTTACTTGTCGATAGATCTTTAAAAATGCCTAAAGGAATAGTTAAGCATGTGTTAGTACAAGTCGATAAATTTATTTATCCTGTGGATTTTATTATCTTAGATACACAACTTGTTGAAGCATGTAATTCATTTCCTGTTATTTTAGGATGTTCGTTGCTTGCAACTTCTAAAGCATTGATTAATTGTATGAATATACTGATGAAACTATCATTTGAAAACATGATCTTGGAGATGAATATTTTTAAAATTTATAAAAAACCTGGAGATGATAATGATTTGTAAGAAGTAAATCATATTAAAGAATTAGTTTATGACCAACTTGAATCTACTTTGAGTAAAATTGAGTTGGCCAAATCTGAAGATTTGTAAATGATTTAATTTCAAGAAGAAATCATGGATGAAAAGGCAACCAAAAATATTGATGCGGATTTTTTTTCAAAAGTGATAAAAGATTCGACATCCAACATTACACCAATCGATAATTACTTTCCTAATGAAATCTTGCTTTCTCTTAGTCCAATGCCTTCGTATGATAAAAATAATAATTTTTTTTACTTCAATAGATTTGCCAGCTCATTAGAGTACCGAAGATAAAAGAAAGTTTTTGAGCGACATGCAAAACTTTTATTGGGATGACCTTTACTTATTCAAATATTTTCCTGATCAAATATTTCAAAGATTCATTCATGATGATAAGGTAAGTGGTGTAATTAAACCTTATCATTTTGAAGCATGTCGGAGTTATTTTTTGATAAAAATAACAACTATAAAAATCTTTCAAAATGAATTTTATTGGCCCATCATGTTCATGGACTCACATGCATTCTGTAAAGCTTGTGAAAATTGTCAAAAGTTTGGATTTATTTCAAAACATAAGGAATCTTTAAATAATCTTTTATTGACTTTTGAGACATATCCTGGTGGAGATGTGCATTGTGCATCTCATGATTTATGACCTCATTTTCATAAAAAACATGCTCGATATAGTCTTAGGAATCTAACTAAAAAAAACATATTTGCTAGTTTTTAAGAAAACTAGATGAGAAGCCTATCCCCGACCTATAGAAGACATTTAAGTTGTTCTTGGACAAAAAACCAAGAGAAGATGTGAGCCACAATTACAACTACCTGTATATACACATGCTTTTTCAAAAATAAATAAATAAATAAATAAGAGAGAAAGAGAGAGAGAGAGAGAGTGTAAGACTCCAGTTAACCTACATATCGGTGGTATGATTACCTTTTTAATTTCTCATCTATAAAATCATGTCTTTCTTCCTTTTATTTCTACTCAACCCATACATTGAACAAATATAGAAATGTGTAGAAATGACAAGTTTCTTGAGTCATCACATAAGAAATGTTTGTGTTTTCAATGGATCTAATCCTGCCAAAAAAAAAAGAGTTTTTAGAATCAGCAAATCATCTTGGTCAAGTGATAACTGAGAAAAAAATTCATTTACTATATAGGAAAGGCAGTCTTAGGTTAATGGGAGGTGTGTCAATAACTGTATTTTTAAAAGGTAGTCAAGTTTTGGGGGTTGCCCCCAAAGTTTTAGCATAAAGGGACATCATTGAAAAAACAATTAGAGAGGAACTATAGGTCTTCATAATATCCACTCGAGTGAATGCAATGTTTAACCATGTTGATGCGTTCATTACCTTACTAGGTAGTTTAGGCATATTTTTAGTCAAGTTGATTACATTAGTGTTACCATAATAAATATGAATATTGTCTAACTTACGACCAAAGTCCACAAGGATTTGCTTTATCTATAGTGTTTAGTCACAATATGATCCAACATCAATATATTCATCTTTCATAGTGGAAATTGTTATTGAATTTTGTTATTGAATTTTGTTTTCTAGTCAATTTTGATATGTCAAATATCAACCTCACTAGCAGGTCCAGTATCCTATATCAAGATTTAATCATTAATTCTCAAGAATTAAAAAAAATAATGGTTTACTAAAATATTGGTTCAATTCTGTTAAATTTAATAAATTAATTATTAAATCCTAGATTGCATGCCAAAACACATATATGTTTTTATTTTCATATGAAAATACTAAACAATATGATTTAATTTTTTTAAAGAGATTTGACCATATACAATACAAAAAAAAAATTATTTGTAGTTTTTTTGAGATTAAAAAAAATAGGTTAAGAGGAACTTTCCTTTAAAAAACCTAGAAAGAAACAAAAAAAGTTGTTTTATATTTTTTATTATTATATATGTTTTTCTTTTTTTATATTTTTTTGTGTAGCTGAGTCAGGCCAAATAGGTTGATTGTGTTATGGTTAATTCAATCGAGTCAACTCAAAAACAAATTAAAGGAAAGAAAATAGGGACGAAACAAATCAAAAGGGATAAAAACATAAAAAACTTAAATTGTTTTTGAATCATAAATGGATCAAAATAGAAAAGACAACTAAACAGAGGAATGTTCTTTGTCTCTTTATAAAACGTGTTTCTCAATCATAAATGGATTTCAAACAAAAAAGAGGACGTTTATGTTCGTAATCCTCCTTAGATCAAGTATTAAAGGTTTTATTCTCTTAATGATTAATAAAATCACATTATTTTTCCCAAAAAGGGTTTTAGTTTCGAAACCAAAACCCTAGGATTTAAATCTGTTAAAACCTATTATTGATGCTAAGAAATCTCATATTACTTTTCAAATATGATAGATAAACCTATCTAAACCAGAAACTAAACCAAACTAGGTTTAAAACTAGCACTTAAGACAAGATTCAATGGATGAATCTGCCTTTAGTGTAGAAATTCTGCCTAGAAAACTAGTAGATGCCAAATACACTCAAAAAGGCCATTTATGGCCTATAAAGTCTGTCTTTGCTATCCCTACAAACCACACTATTGGTAAGAAACATGATTATGGCCAAAGAAATAACAAAAAAATATATAAAAACAAAAGGAAACATTGATTTCTAAGACTACCTAGACTTGATAGAGGGGATGCATGTCTTTCGATCAGACTCATTCTTACTTTGAAGATCTATAACTTCAAATTCAAATGTTTGAAAATGTATACTCAAACTACATAATGTTTGAAACTATATTCTTGGCTAACTAGGGATAATGTGTTATGGAGATCCATAAAAAAAATGTGACATAAATATTTGATATTACAAACATAGAGTTATAAAAGAGGTATTTCTTGGTTGAATGGTGCTAGTTTCGGCCATTGAGGTGATCAGAAATGTCACATTCGATCATCTAAAATTGTCCCCTTGATCAACTAAAAACTAAAGAAGAATTATGGTACCTTAAAAGGTGTCATTTTGAATAATTCATATAGATAATGGTTTCCTTTTAATTTGGGATTTGCTAAAGTTCAATTCAATTCCTAATCTTCTAATTTCATTCTATTTTATCCATAATTTTTTTGTCTTTTTAATTTCATGTAATTGCGTCCCTGTTAACTTCATTTGTCACCTCTAACTTTCAACATCTTTAATAAGTTGGTTTGTGGTTTATAATTTGTTCAATTACACTCCTAAATGACCATTAAACTTTTAGTTTTTTTAATTTAATCCCTGATTTCTCATTGATTTCAATCTTTAAAGTCACGCATGTTTTGCAAGTTGATCCTTGACCTATAAAAAGTTAAAGGAAGCCCTTATTTGCGCATCAAACTTTGATTTTTATGCAATTAAGGCCCTGATTTAATTAAATCAAACTTTTCAAGCTTCCAATTTAGTCCATAACATTAATTGACTTCTAAAAATTGATTTTCCTTATGATTAAACCCTCAATTAAATAATTATATCTTTTAAAAAAATTAAGTATTTAAACATCGAATAAATAAATATTTTTACTAATGAGTTTTGCCAATCAAACCTCGAATTGCTATAAGCCTAACAACCTTGCTTGCTTGGTATTCTGGTCTTTCATAAATTCAAACATGTACGAGGAACCCAGACTATATAAACAAAACCCTCACTAAATGCTTATAGAAAGATATAAACAGGTATAGTAGATGCCATAAAGCTTAGTTAATTTTTTTAATAGGGTAAAGTAGTTCAATGAAAAATATAAATAAGAGAATTTTCTCTCACACATAATGGATTGTTTGAAATCAAAGTCTATAAAAAAAATCCAAATATAAGATAAAAAAACTATATTTATAATAGGTAAAAAAAATCCTAAACAAAGCTAGAAAAATAATAAATAACTTCTAAATAAAATAAAATAAAATCATAAATCAACTAGAAAACTAATAGAAGGAAACTAATACAAATCATGTATAGTACCTTCTAAACCTTGTCACAAAATTTTAACCTTATATAAAACAAAACCTCTAGAATTTTTTGAAAATATTTTAGCCAAATATAATAGTTGGATTGAAAATTATACTTACTAATATAAAATTATATATTAGAAAATATAATTTCAAAATCGCCTCTAATATCTTTGAATGATAAGGAAACATTATTAATAAGGAAATCCACAAAACAAAAGGAAATATAAGTTGTTGTAAATGAAACATTTACTAAAATGATCCAAATTATTGTCATTGGTATTTTTCTTTTAGAAAAATAATTCTTGCTAAATAAGAAGTCCATAAATCATAAAGAAACAAATAATAAAACTCGTACAATAACTACTAGCCTAGCTTCAAACACATCGTTCTCTCTTGTAAGTATAATTAACAGACCTATCATATATGAATGAAAAAATTAAGATATCTAGTTTTTATCCTAATTAGAATTGTGGCAAAACTCTACATATAGTTTTAGATATGATATAAACAGAACACAAAGGTTTGGCATGGCATATTAAGAACTTGTTAATCTAAATATCCATAATTAGCCTAATCAATTCCTCTTGAATCCTCTTAGTTTCCGACCTTATAATAGACCTAATTGGTACCTCTAATAAATCTTTCAGCAATGCTTATTGATTCACATTATTTTTTCTCTTTTCAAAATAATTCATCATTGAATCAATAACATCATTTATAAGCAATACATCCTCATAATCCTAAAACAAAGAAACAAAAACACTAAGAATATAAAGATTAAATTCATATGTATTAAAATATATATTTTCATACACAAGTAAAATTGTAGGCATGTTAAAAAAATAAGCATTCTTAATTTAATTTTTTTGCATAAAAACTAATTTGTTTCTTTATTTTTCCCATACTCCCTTCTTTTTCACCCCTTTTTTTCTTCTATTCTCTTAACCAAAAACCTATTCTTCTTTACATTGGTTAAAATTATTCTCTTAATG
Source organism: Populus ilicifolia (assembly GCA_015708895.1). Classification (NCBI taxonomy): domain Eukaryota; kingdom Viridiplantae; phylum Streptophyta; class Magnoliopsida; order Malpighiales; family Salicaceae; genus Populus; species Populus ilicifolia. Next base: position 636,395 of record SRLM01000031.1, on the reverse strand, counting down.
CTTCCATTATATTTATTCTTTTTTACATCAAGTTGTTCTTTATTCTAGGCTTCACCTTTTCTTTCCAACTTCAACTAGTTTTCATAAACCTGTTTAAGTGATAATGATACAAGTATGAAAGTTTTTTCATTCTTTTTAAAAATATATGTTTTTAAACTCATCATGCTTAGTTTCCTTAACAAATTGTCAAGGATGCCTTAATAATAGATGAATAGTATGTATAGAAACCAAATCACACAAAATTTTAACTTTATATTTTCCAACCAAAAAAAGCTATCAAAATCTATTTAATAACTCTTATTTCACCATATTCAGTTAACCATTAAAGTTTATAAGGCCTCCATGCTTATTAGTGTTAATATTCAATTTTTTAACAAGTATAACACTAACAACATTAAAATAACTTTTACTATCAATAATCATAATATATACCTTGTGACTTGTGTGGCGTCTAGCATGGATGATGTTCTCTATTTATTACTTCATAGCATCACCAAAACATTTTTATTAACCAGATACTTTACATCACTACAATCCTTAAATTTTGGCATATTAGTGTCCTTGAATTTGTCATTTTCATATTCAATCTCTACATGTTCTTTTATAACTATAACTTTTATGTTTAAATATTATGAAGCTATATGTCTATTTTTCAAGTGCCTAAAACATGTGATATTATGGTTATAATTAATTTAAATTTTAGTTTTACCTTGGATAATTGTGGTTGAATTCTTTTTAATAGTTTTTGGTGGTTCGACTTTACTTCATATTATATTTGTCTTTGATAGGGCAACCCCTTTCTCTCTTATACTTTGGCCTTCAAGCTAGAAAAAAAAAACTCAAATTATCTCTTTGGTATGTATTGCCATTTCTTTTTAGTTATCTTTCTACCTTGATAGTCATATGAATCATATCATCAACTTAATATAATGATATAGCTCTACCTATTAGATCTCTTTATTCAAACCATTTAAAAACCTTTCCATTATAGCTTTTTATTCTTTATAATATTATATCTAATCATAGTAATTTTCATCTCTTTATTATAACCCTCCAGAATCTTAGACCCTTGAATTAAAATCTATAATCTCTAAAACAATTTTCAGTAATAATATCCAAGAAGAAACTTCTTTCTTATGATTACTTTCATTCATTTCTAAGTTTCTACTAGTCTCTGTTTATTTTTTTTTTCCACCTAAAATGATTTGATTTCACCAAATAATAGCATAATCAATAAACTCAATAACATAAAGTTTTAACTTCTTTTTTCTTATAGTAATGGTGATAATAAAAAAAAATCAACTATATTTTCATCTTCCATTTCAAATAAGCTTTAGAATTGTTTCTACCCTGACAAGTTAGAATCTTCATCTTAACATTCCCTAAAGTTATATCCAAACCATCACAAAAACCATCCTTTTTATCTGCTCTCTTATGGTTAAAATAATCATACAATTAAACTCCTCCATGTTTGCAAGTCTATGCTACCAAAATCTAGTTCCATATTCATAATCAAAATCCTTGGTCTTTTTATCTGTATTTACAACTACAAATTCATTTGTATATGAAATAGCCCGTCTTCATTGGATTTGACCATCGAGACCTCTATAGGTTGGCCCATCTTGAAGGCTAACTATTTCAGTTCTCAATCTAGTCATCACATTCATAACCTTTTCCAACCTTATGTTTATTATCTCCATTTGTTTTTATATAGAAAAAAGACTTTATTTTGTATTATTCCTATTCTTTAGCGGTGATAATCCACCTTTAGTTAATATTATCAAGATCTAAAAATCATGTTAATAGCAAGAAAAATATATCATCATGCATACCCTCACTTATTTACACTCAATAGATGTCACCCCCTTACATTTCACATAAATTACTAACTTTTCACTATAATAAATTCACCTTTTGCATTTTAACACTCAATCTAAAATCAATTCTTTAAGGAACTAATTCACAATAAATAAATAAATAAAAATAACTACTTAGTAGTGTAATCCAAAATAATATACAGACTTAATAAGCAATAAAGAAACAAAAAACTATAAAACTATATAAAATTACAAATAACAAAATGAATTCATGTGAAATATGAATGATATAAAGACACAGAAAAATATTATATGAATAAGTAAAATAATGAAATAATACTCAAATAATCCAAACTAAGCAAATAAACTTTGTTTTGTACTTAGTTGAAACTAACAAAGAAAGAAACTATTGATGCAAAAACTACTTGTTAAGAAATATTTTTTTAATAAATCTCATAAATTTCCAAATAAAATATGTCTAAATAATCCTAAAATCAACATATAACACTAAGATATCCCAAAAATTAAGAATTTTTTAGATTTGAGTTACCAAATCCAAGATTTGATGAAAAATCCTAATTTGCGGCTTAAAACCTTGTTTTTCCTCTAATGTGATTTCTTTGATCTTTCCTTTTTAACTTTTTCCACAACTAGGTTTAGATGACAAATAATGCGAAACTCATGAATATAAAAATCCAAAAACCCATAATCCAATTAACTCTTTCCAAGAAAGCTAAATTTAGACTTGTGATTAAGTTTAATACAAAGATAACCTATATTGCGGAACCAAGACTAAAAGAATAAAACCCTACCTAATGCCTATGAAGAAACATGAATGAGAAGTATAGAAAATGAAATAAAACTTAGTTAATTATTTGATAAGTGAGAATAGTTCAATGAAAAATTAAATTAAAAGAATTTTCTCTCACATAGAATACATTATTCTAAAATTAAAGTTTGTAAAAAAACTAAATACAAGCTAAACAAACCTATTAAAATGGGTAAAAACTTCTTAAATAAGGGTAAAAAATAAGGTTGTAAAAATATTAAAATATTTATAAATAAAATAGGAAAAAGAATTTTAAATTAATGAGAAAACTAATATAAATTCTATATAGTTGCTTTTGAACTTTATCGTAAGTCCTTTCTAATGTCTGATTGCTATAAAAGTTTAATTGTATATAAAATGAAGCCTCTAGAAGTTTTTAGTAAAATTATATCCTGATCAAATAGTCAGATAAAAAATTATGTTTATCAAAATAAAACTATGCATTAGAAAATATAATCATAAAATCACCTCTAATATCCTTAAATGATAAGAAAACATTGTCAATGAGAAAATCAACAAAATATAAGGAAAAACAAGTTATTGATATAAAAACTCATACCAAATATTTCTAATTGTTTCCATCTATACTATCCTTGTAAAAAAGGGATCTTTATTAAATAAGAAGTCCATGGTCATAAGAAAACAAATTACAAAACTCGTAAATAACTTTTGGTGTAATTACAAATATGTTGTTTTCTCTCGTCTAGATAAATTATTGGGCCTATCATCTATAGATAGAAAGCTTGAGATGTTTGGTTTTTATCCCAACTAAAATAGAAGAAAAATGTCACTTGTAACTCTATATATAACCTAAACAATACACAAATATTTAGGTTGACATTTAAAACTTGTTAACTCAAATATCCATAATCAACTCAATTAATCACTCTTGGATCATTTTACTTTTAGACTTTATGATAGGTTTAATTAGTACCTTTAATAGATTATTTAGTGATACTCGATGATTCACATCATAAACTCTATATGTTTTACTAAGAGATGAGTAATCAAGAAAAATACCATCATCAGATTTTGCATCGATTTTTTTCAAATTATCTTTGGTATTTAAAACAAAACATTTTAATCTAAATACCTAAAAATATTAAATGTTGGATTTTCTTTCAAACCAAAGTTCATACAGAGTTTTATATAAAACTGATCTTAAGAAAACTCGATTGAAATATAGCAAGAGGTATTTATGGCTTTCGCCATATAAGAATGCAAAATTTTCATCATGATCACTTATAATTTTAAAAATCAAGCAACCTTTTCAAGTTTGAATTATTTTATAAAATTTTGAAAAGATCTCAAGTGCTTCATCTTTATATGTAAAAAATAAAGCCTAAGTAAATCTAGTATAATTATTTATGATGACAAATACAAATCTTTTACTCCTAAGAGTTGAACACATATTAGACTGAATAGATCTTTCTGAAGAAGTTATAGTGCTTCATTTATGAAGACTTGATACATTGGCTTTGAAAGAGCTTTTGACTTGTTTTTTTAAAATGGCAAGTATTACAAATCATTTTTTTACTCAAGTTGTGGAAGTTCTCTTAAAAGCCCTTTCTTGGACAACTTTTGAATTAATCTCATAGTGGCATGTCTAACTCTTCTATGCCACATACTACGTGATTCCATCAAAATACTAAAACACTTAATATTATGATCAATATCATTTAAGTATATTACATAAGTGTATCCAGGTCTTTTCCCTATAAAAATTATTTTTTTATTAAGGATTCAAATTACAAAATAAGATAAAGATTTGAAGATAAATTTGTTACCCTTATCATATAATTAGCTAATGCTAAGTAAGTTATACATTGAACCATCAACAAGTAAAACATGTTTAATAGTAGGGGAATGTCCAATATTATTGATACATTTTTCTTTTCTATGGTATTGTGTCTATATATCACATGTTCATCATTCTTCTCTTTCAAGAATGTGAATTTGAAATTGTCATCCAACATATGTATTGAGTATTCATTATCTAAATATCATGTCTTTCTTTTCTAACGAGGAAAATTTTCAACAGTTTGTTTTTGGTACCTATTAATCTCATAAGTCCATTTTGGTTAGTAAATGTGTTTTTTGACACTAAAATATGTTTGATTTTAGTTAAGATATTCATATGCATGCAATATTTTTCATGTAAACCACTTTTACAATAAGAATTGTACAAGTTTAAAGATTTTGATGCTTTTAACAAATAAGTTTGAGTAAAAGTTTTTTATTTTTCATTGGATTGTATCCCAAACCACTTTTCTCAAATACACATCTTTAATTACTTAGAAGTATATTAAAGTTCTCATTTCCTTTAGTAAATCTAGTTAAGGTAAAATTTAAATCAATAACTTGAGCTTTTAAAATTTTATTTTTTTAAATAAATTTTCATTGCAAATAAATAATATAGATACTTCTTTTAAAGAATATATTTGCCTTTTAAGGTCAATATTCATAGTAAAAAAACATCAAAATATTTTGAGATGCCTTCTAATTTATTGTAAATTAAGATATTTTTTATGTAATAATTTGTAATCATGATAAAGATCAGAAAAACATCTTATGATTCCTCAAAAGTAAATTAATATTCAAGATAATTTACCTCATCAATATCATTGTTGTTATTTTCCATCAAGTATATCTCTTCTTTGATGATGTTAATATTAGTCATTAGATATAAGTTTGTTAATTCTTTCTATTCCACATCATTATCTTCCAAAGAGATTGCGTTATCAACCTTTTCATTTTAAGTTGATGCCTTTTTTCCCTTAAATCTTGATCTTATATATTTGGGCAATCATATTTAACATGAATCAGGTTCTCACATTCATAGCAAATAATAACATATTGGTTGTTTGGTTCTCTCTTATCACCTTTTTCTCTTTTAAAACTTCTTTATTTTGCACTATATTTCTAAAGCCTCAAATATTTGGGAAGGTTTCTAGTTGTTAAGGTTTTATCTTGATAGTCTTCACCATTATATATTTTTTTTCCTCATTATCATTTATAGCTTTTAGAGTTAAGGATTTCCTTTTCACATTGTTATCTTCCACCTTAAGCTTTTTAATCTTTCGTTCATAAGTAATAAATGAATCTATGAACTCATCAAAGTTAAGAGTTTTAAGATTTTTACCCTTCTTAATAGTTGTGACTTTAGGTTCTCAAGCTTTAGGTAAAGATTTTAAAAATTTACCAATTATTTTTTCATTTATGATCTTTTTATCTTAACTAACAAGTTCATTAACAAAAGTGATGAACCTAGGATACATATTATAAATACTTTCATTAGACTTCATTTTGAAAAATTCATATTCTTTAGTGAAGTGTGAGGTTAATAAATCTAGAGTCTTTAACTTTACTTGTTCTCTTATGGGTAACTTCTAAAAGTTTTCAAATCTCAAATATTGTCTTACAATTCTTAACCCTAGTAAACTCCATGTTGTTAAAAGCATAAAAAAAATGTATTCATAACCTTATCATTATAGAATGTATTCATATTGTTATTTCATTCATTAATAGGTTTTGAAACAAACTTTCCATCCAAATTTACCATTATGGGTAAGTGTATTTATTATTTAGTATAAACGGATTTAAGAAGTTTGCATCCTAACTTTCTAATAAACATATTTTTTAACTTTAAATAAGGGAGTCTTAGTTAAACATTGACCTTTTTTTGCCATATCTCTTCTCCTGGATTACTAAACCTCAAACAAGGAGTTCAAGCTCTGATACCAATTGAAAGACTTAAAATGATTAAGATAAGGGTGAATTAAAGCTTTATCTAATTTTATGGCTCTTTAAAAATTAATTTTCAACTAAACCAAGATAGCTAAAACTACACCTAATTTCTTCAATAATGCTTAAAGCAACAATTAATGTCAAAATACATAAATTATCTCTTAATACACTAAGATAGCTAAACACCTAAGTAATATCAATAAGCATAAATCTAAGAGAGATAAGGATAAAGAAAGATAAATAAATTGTTGTAATGGTTCAGACAATCACTTACTCTGTTTCTTGAATTTCTATTCAAGTATTCACTATCACACATGGTTTTTTTCTGGTGAGACCAAACTTGTACACAATCTTTTTCACAGATTAAAAATTGAAAATATTTTTTAATCCTTTTTTATGTTTAGGATTTAACACAATTCTTTTTCAAGCTTAAGATCAAATTCAATTTTTTTACAGGTTCAAGATGAAACATTACACACTTTTTATGGAACAGGATCAAATCTATCTAAATATCTTTATAAGATCAAAATTGAAAACCATTCATAATTTTTTAAAAGAATCAAGATTAAACCAATCACTAAATAACTCTTAACTAAAAACTACTTAAGTGCTTTCAAGTGTCGTTTATACTTTTACAAATGATATTTATCTCATAATAGATATTCACTTTTTAAAAAGAAGATTACAAATATTAAACTCAAATCTTTATAGAATATAATCTAACTAATGAAAGTCAAAAAATGATTTGATTCAATATAGAATTCAAAGCTTCAAGTACAAAGATAAATAAAAGATTTTTAGAGTAAAAGAAATTTAAGACATCAAATATATAAGATTGTAAAAAAATAGGAGTGTGAAAGAGATCTTACATTGAAATTAATTGAGTATTTATAAGAAAAACTCAAAAACTAATTGTTACTAGCAATACAAAATAAGAAGAAAAAAACATTTGCTCTTCCAAGTGATTTTCCAATATGTAAGAAACAGTTAGATTAAAGCTTTTAAGGAAAAATGAGTATTAAGCACAAAATAAGTATTAATGTAATAAGCTTATCTTAAAATTAAAAGTTTCTCATCTTAGTTAATAATAAACAAATAGTGTGAAAATCACTATAATAAGATTTTTAACTACTAGTGGATAATAAAATATTTTATAGGGTAAGAGCACATAATAAGTATCATGCTCTTCATTTTAATAAATAAATATCAAAATATATGACAATATAATTTTTCATGAGATATTTTTTATTATTGAATATTTTATGCATTAAAAATATTTTTGGATGGAAATATGACAATAAAAATTTTAGGTTGATGAAAATCATTTTATAATGCCAAAATATATTCCTTAAAGACTTGATTATACAAAATATAAGCTTGAAAATCTTCTATTCATATTTTATTTTAAAAATTTTCAAATTGCAATTTGATGTAGAATAATTTTCACAATAATAATATCTTAATATATACATTTAATATATTATTGTTATCATCAAAATAAATAATTTATAGATATGACGTATTAAAAACTCTGAATAGTTAGCTCTACTGAGTACATTAATCTTAGTCTCCCTAATTATCTTCTTCATTTAAAATTTAATTCTTTATTCTTTCACCTTTATTCTTTAATTTGCTAAAATAAAAAAATAAGTTTAAGATAATATCAACATTGTATCCATATGTTGCTTAAATGAAGTGGGAGTGATTATTTGATTTTTGTTTTTAGATGTCTTGTTGGTAATAAATAACGTGTTTTACTAACTTCATTCTTTTTTATTAGAAAAATAGTTGTAACAATATTTATTTAATTAAATATTATTTTTATAATTTAAAATTGAAACTAGTATTTATTTGTTTTAGAATATTATCTAGTAAAAATAAATAAATATTATTATAGTTATAATAAAAATAATATTTAAATAATTTTTTAATTTAATAAAATTTCATAGAAAAATTATAAATGATGTTATTTTTTAATTAAAATTTTAATTATATTATTTATTTAAATGTTTTTGGTGATACTCTCGAAGAAAAGGACAAGAAAGATGATAATTTGTCTTTGTTCAAAAGCATTGGTCCACCATACTGAAAAGTGGAAAAGTTGCCAATAAATTCACGTGATTCTCTTGCAGAATGTTAAGGGCGTGTTTGGTTGTTTATAAATTTTTTATGTATTTATTCATGTTAATTTTTTAAAAAAGAAAATGAATTTGTTTAATTTTAGGCTATGTTAATGGCTAGTATGTGTTTGGTAGTATAATTATAGTTATTTTTTAAATAATTTTTATATTAAAATATATATTAATAATATTTTTTATTTTTAAAAAATTAATTTTAATATCAATAAATCAAAATAATTTAAAAATACTAAAAATATATTAATTTAATATTAATAAAAAAATTTAAATTTAAATTTTTTAAAATACTTTTAAAATATAAAAATCAACAATTACTATATAGTTCTCTTTGAGAACTTAGAGGCAATATAAGCTATTATTGAGCCCAAAATAACTTGCTTGACTAAATCATGTTATAACCATTTAGTATATGTTATTTTTTCTAATTACTAAAATAACCACAAAATTAGTTTATGTACAGTTATAATTATAATTATTATTATTACTACTACTACTACTACTATTATTGTAGTACTTATACTTTTAAAAAACTTTAGTATTAATTAAAGATAAACACCTCTATTAAATTTTATTTGAATCTTGATTGAAGAATCTCTTTACATCTCACACCGATCTTATCTCAAATGCATTCAATTGATCAATTATCAAAAGTACAAATACTCTAATGAAAAAAATTCTTAATACATGTATCAAAAAAATAAAAAAAGAGCATATGAAAACGATTTATGTTTTTGATTGTAAGATATATTTTTTAAGTCTACACATTAATAGATTAAATTTTATTTTCAAGCAATCTAATGGAGCACCTCCACATCAACATAATACATTTAATGATTTTGTTTTTTTTTTAACTTTTTTTTTGTAAATATTGTTCTTAAAATCCAATAAATATATTTTTGGTATTGGATATAAGCTACTTATGTGACCCCTACTCTATTATGAGTCGGATAATTTTTTTATAAAAAAATAAACATACAAGCTTTTTAAGTGTTTTTTAAATTTTAATTATAAATTAAAAAGCTTTTTCATGCATTTAATTAAATATATCAAGAATTATTTGGGCCAATAAAGTGAAAAAAAAAAACAAAGCTACAAGTCAAATAACTTTTTTTCTAATGCAAAAAAATTAATGTGTAGGTATCATTAACATGTTTTTTACAATGAATAAAAAATATAACTATAAATCAAAATATTAATGCTTACATATAAATATACAGTAAAGATCATGTGAGTTAATAAAAACATGTAAGATCTCAAACTAATATTTAACGTAGCAAAAGAATTGAACAATGTTGCAATTGCTACAGTGAAAAAATATTTTTTTAGTTTTTGTATGATAATTTTTCAAAAAATAGGTGTGAATAAAACAATTACAAAAGAATAAAGATAAGAACAGAACAAATAGTATAAATAGGTTAAATATAGTGTGATAAATTTTCAATCTGTAAAAAATAAGAAATAATATTTTTTTCTAAAAAAATATAAAAAAAAGAAAAACTAAAAAATTATTACAAAAAATGACGATAAGAGAAAACATAATGATAAATAGGTCAAGTGTAAATGATAATAAAAACATATTTGTTAATAAATAAATAGTAAATATCATGCGTATTAATAAAAACATATAAGATCTCAAGCTAATTTTTAATATATCAAAAGAATGGAACGATGTTATAATTGCCACAATGAAACAATATTTCTTTAATCTTTGTATGATAATCTTTCAAAAAAAAGTGTGAATAAAAAAATAAACAAATTACAAAAGAATAAAGATAACAACAGAAAGAATAATATAAATAAGTCAAATATATATAGAAAAATATTCAAACTATAAAAAGTAAAAAATAACATTTTAAAAAAAAGTGTGAAAAAGAAAAAAACTAAAATATTATTACAAAAAATGATGATAAAAGAAAAAATAGTGATAAAAAAATCAAGTGTAAAATGATAATAATATCAAGTATAAATAGAACAAAATATAAGAAAAACTTGTTTTATCTAAAAAGAAAATAAAAAATTACAATTTTGTCACCACTATAATAAAAAAATAATAATTTTTTTTCATGAAAATAGCATTTTGTTTTAGGATATGTATAATTATAGTTTTAGTTTTAATTATAGAAAAAGTATTTGATAAAATACTATATAGAAAGTAAAAGGCATGGATGTTTTTATGTAGCAAAAATATACTATTCACCATCTCACATTTTACAGTGGACCTAATGTTTAATTTGTTTTTAATTGGTAACTTTTTTCTTTGCAATTGTATCATTTTTTGTTCAAAATCAAAAGCAATTGAATCCAAATTGTTGACTAAGGAACCACATTAGAAAAAACACTATAAATGACTAATAGTGTTAAAGTTCACTTAAAAAATTTAATTTAGTTCTTATATTTTAAAAATTACAAATATTCAGAACCTTAATATTTTCTCAATTCAATTTGGTATAAAAATTCATTTTTTTAATCCCTAATTTAATAGAGAAAAGAGATAGGTCACTAAAATTCGACGTAAAGGAAAAAAAATATTGTACATATTGATTTCGCCTATCAAAAACAATCGATGTTTATATTAAACACTTTCATTTGATGAGGGAAATTTATATTAGGTGATTTTTTTTTATCTTGAAAGTGCCTAAAAATTATATTTGAGTTTAGGAAGATTTTTTTTTCAAGTTGATTTCAGGTTTTATGATAGTGTTTTGGGTTTTTTGAAGCCATGGGCAGGTTTATAATGATTTTTAGGGAGTTTTTGCAAATGTTTTTGGTTAAAAATAGAATAAAAAATGGTTTTTTGGATAAAAACTCTTATACTTTGATTTTCTAGCATGGTAGTCAGCTTCTAGAAAAATTATACAATACATCATCTAAGTTAAAAAAAAAAAACAATAAGATGGGCGATGCTCTAACTACTATAAATAAAGAGCTCATACATGTGAGCCATAACAAAATAGGTCAAGTTAGTTGGCCTGGGTTTGGCATACAAGGTCTAACAATGCCTATCTTTTTTTTTCTATATTATTTTTATATATATTTTTAAAAAATTAACGTCTTTTCATCTCAAAATCATTATTTGTATTTATTTTTTTATTTTGTTTACAAAAATTTTTAAAATGAAAATTATTTTTTGGTTATTTTTTATATATTTATTTTTTAAAAAGGTTTTTTCAATTAATCTAGAGGAGACATTTTGGAATTTTGGATATTTGTTAGAAAACTAAAAGTATCATGCAATGAAAAATGCCAATGAACTGTAATATTGATTATTAAAATAAAGATATTAAGTTATAATTTCATTTAAAATGTAAGGACTAAATTTAGGCCACACCCATTTAATAATTATTATTAACACATAATAAAAGACCTGGATATTTTTCAATAGCAATGAATAGTGAAATGCTTTGGGCTTTTATAATTTGGTCTTTAAGTTTTTTTTTTAATTTCATCATTTAATGTTGAGTTTAATGGGTATTGGATTTCATAACTTGTTTCCACCTATTTTGTATTAAGTTATGTCGGTCTTATAATCAAAGTTTGGAATGTTAACATGGATTGTTCCAGCTCATATTTTTTGTTTTTTTTAATTGATTTTTGTCTCAACTTCATCCTTCAATATTAAGTTAATTGAGGATTTGACTTTATTTTTTTAATTTGATCCCTGTAGATTTATTACAGTTTCATAACTTTAATCACAAGTTTTACAGGTTAGCTAAGTTTGATTAGAATTTTTTTTGTTCATTTTTTATGGAATTTTTTTTTCAATTTTATCATTCAATATTAGATGAATTAATAATTTGAATTTATAATATTTTTTATTTTCTTTTTATGAAGTTATCTCGATCTCATAATTCAGACTTGACAAGTTAACCCGAGTTGACTCATAATTTTTTTTAATTGATTTTATTTTTAATTCAATCCTTCAATATTAGTTTGATTGAGTATTGTGCTTACTAATTTTTTTTTTTATTTTTTTTCTATGGGGTTATTATGATTTTATGACTCGAGTTGTGGAGTAACTTGATTGCCACAGTTTTTTTTAATATTTAGTTAATTGAGAATTATATTTCATAGTTTATTTTGATTTTCTTTCTATGAAGTTAGTTCAGCCTTATGGTTAGAGTCACAAGTTTAGTCAATTAACTCGAGCTGTGGTTTTTTTGTGTTTTTTTTTTAATTTTTTTAATATTAGGTTGATTAAAAATTGAGTTTCATAATTTATTTTAATTTTTTTTCTATGTGTTATCTCAGTCTCAAGACTAAGTTTTCACCAATTAACATGAGTTGATTTAACTCATTTTTATAATTGAATTTTATTTTAATTTTATACTTGAATATTGGGGTTGATTGAGAATTGAATTTCATAATTTTTTTTATTTGCTTTTTAAAAAGCTATTAGAGTCTCCTAATCTGGGTTAGAGGTTTAATAAGTTAACTTGAATTAATCTAAATGAATTCGAATCATTTTAAGTAAATTCAATATTTTACCAACTATTCAGGTTATTTTTAGACTTTTAAAGTCAATTATATCACATTAGATCAACCTTCACATAATTATTTTTGCAAGAAAATATATTAGCAATATATATATATATATAATTCAACCAAAATTTGATTAGACTCGTAGCATAGTGTTTTCAATTATCTATTACTATTGAAAGTTTGTTTGCATACCTAAAATTATAATTAAAAATATATAAAAAGTCATGAATATAATTATACCTAGAAGTTTTAAAAGTTATTAAATACAAACTAATTGATATTATGGTAATTTTTATTTTTTTGCCAACCATAAAAAATCATTTGGTCATACAAATAGATTCTGTCTTTTGTATTGGATCATATAAATAATTGTGTTTTAAATTTTGGTTTTATAAAATTTAAAATAAAATGATATTAGTTTATTTTACATGCAAAAATTCTTCTCACAACAATATTAACCAAACAAATATTTTTTTAAACCTATTATTTTAAAAACTACAACTAAGAGTGTTTTTCAAGCTTTTTTTTTAAATCATAACTACAAAAACTACCATAATACTAAGTATATAAATAATTAAATGATGATTTTAAGTTTTTAACTTGACATGATCAAAAGATTAATTTTTTTTTAAGTGCAAAAGTGTCAAAATAATAAATAACTTGACAAGACCAAGATTGAATCACATGGATGTTAATTATATAAATTATAAATAACAATAACAACAACAATAGTAATACTAATAATAATAATAAAAACAAAAGAAAGTTAAAGGGAACTTTGAAATTATAAGATTAATGTGAGTATTAACAATGATAAAAATAAATGTAAAGATTAGAGGATCTATTAATGGTATTCCAAACAAGTATAATATAAACTCTTTTTATTACTCAACTAGAAACCAAACACAAAGGAAGTTCTAATCTGATTATAAATTGTTAATATAATTACATTAGTTATTTTATTTGAATAATGTTAATCCTTATAAATATTGTCAGGTATTCATGATTATAACTTATGTTAACAACAAATCAAGTTTCTTTCATAGCACAAGTGTAGGTTATATCATATGGTTGGACTATAAAAATGTCAAGTATTTGTTGTACCAAGTGTTATACAACATAAATCTACATTAACCATTTAACAAACAAAGTATTAAAAGTAAACAAGATAACAAATACAAAACATGTTAATATCAAATATTAAAGTCTATGTTAAGTTTATACTATACTTATTCTTACACCATTAGTGTAATCTTTTCACATTGATATAATAAACTTAGTTAAACATAATGAAGAAGAGAAACATAAATAAATAAGATAAGAACATAAATAAGATATAATTTAACTAAGTAAAGGAAAGGAAAGGAAATGAAATGAAAAGCATAAATAAGAGATTAATGAAAGCAAAACTTAAGCATTATAAAAAAAATCATAAAGAAAGAGAGCAAAAACATGATCTTGATTTAAAAATCAAGATACCTAAATGCATGGTAAATGCCTTATTTTATAAGCTAAAATTTAAAATTATTGATTTGTTAACTAATTATTGAGTGGGTGACCATATTTTGACTTTGTGACAATCTATATCTTCTTGTCTAAACAAAACATCATTGCTAATGTTAGAATTTGAATAGCTTTATGAAAGTTCTAGAAAATTATGTTAGCTTTCCAACAATAAAAATCGATACATTTGGACTTCTAAAACTCGAGATATGAGCTAAACAGTGAACAATGTTTGAGTTGTTGGATAAATTCGAACATTCTCTGTTATTGCTATAATTTGAATTTGAAAACGACATTTTTGAATCTTGGACTCTCATGAAAGTTTTAGACCTATGTTTTAGCTTTCCATCCATACAGAATAGACCTAAAATCAAGTTCTATAACTCTAATTATGATTCAATAATCAAGTGATGTTCTAGTTTGAACTGAATCAACATTTTTTTTTATAAGTTTAGTCATTTATTTGTCCTTTCAATTTCATTACTTAAACTTATCAATCAATTCTTTCAATTATATGATAAACCTACATTTAAGATGAATATTTACTATAAATTAAATGTATCTTATATTATTAGATATGTTATTATAAAACATGGTCTAATTAAGAAGCTATTGATATTTTCAAGTGTAAAATGATGATATAAAATCTTGATAAAAATATATTTTTAAATACTAATCATAACTTTTTTTAATGAATAATTGAGAGTATAATAAAAATTAGTTTTTAAAGTATTTTTTATTTAAAAACATATTAAAATGATATATTTTTTATTTTTTAAATTTATTTTTAATATTAAAATAGTCTAATTTTAAATATCAAACACAATTATAAAAGGTATTCCTTACCAAATAAGATAGCGCGACTTTTAAGAAAAAAACTTAAAAACCTCGAAAAAATAATCAAAAAAGAAAAATAGCATATCTTCTTAATCATCGAATAATACTCGTTCGGGTATATAGGTATATAAGATTATTTTTTTCCTCCTCACTAATAAATTATATCGCTGCCTTTTGTTCTTCCTTTTCTCTGTACGTGGTCTCTCTCTCTCTCTCTAAACTCTCAACTCTCACCCCCACCGTCTCTCTATCTCGCTCTCGAACTGTTTACGCATGCGAC
The DNA here is from genome assembly GCA_015708895.1 of Populus ilicifolia. Taxonomy (NCBI): domain Eukaryota; kingdom Viridiplantae; phylum Streptophyta; class Magnoliopsida; order Malpighiales; family Salicaceae; genus Populus; species Populus ilicifolia. The sequence goes on along the minus strand of SRLM01000031.1, from coordinate 620,765 downwards.
CAGGTAATTTCTCCACTCTCTCTCCAAAAAGAAAATTACTTTTATTTTCTAGGGCAATTCTAATTTTTCTCCCATAGTCAAGAAACGATTTTTTTATTTAACGTAAGAATTGAAGTTCAATATAAAATCGTAAAATGTTCATTCAAGGGAGCAAAACTTTCTTTTCGATCTCATTATATTTAATTTAACAGTGATTGTTCCTTCTTGGTTAGGTTTACTTTTGTGTAAATGGAGAATACGGGGTATAAACAGCTATCCTTTTGTTTTCTTTATAGGTTATAAAGAGTTACCCGTTTAGTTATGATTACCTGTCGAATTTTTAAGGGTTATAGCTCTTGTGCCCCAGATTTTGTTATAACATTGTTAGTCCAGAATGTGGGTCTTATGTCTTTTGCTTGTATGTTTTTGGTTGGCCTATTTTTAAATATGTTCATCGAAGTCTCTTTGGTGATGGTATTTGTGTTATTCAGAGATATGGCAATGTTAAGGCATTTAAAATCATGGAATGTTTATGGTTTTATAATTGGTGATGACTTTAGAGATATGGCAATGTTAAGGCATTTATAATCATGGAATGATTAGGGTTTTATAATTGGTGATTACTTTAGAGATATGGCAATGTTAAGGCATTTATAATCATTAAATGACTAGGGTTTTATTGCAAGAATTCATTGAGTTGGCCTATCTTCGGACCTGTTTCACATGTAGAAAAAATGTTACTCCAATGGTTGTTTCCAGCGCTATATAACATTGATTTTTGTTGATGTCATATGTAAGATTGAAACTTTAAGGTGGTTTTTGGTTCACAGAACTTTGACTTTCTCATCTGGGATCACTCTCCACGGATTGCGGTGCCATGGAAAGAGATCCCTAGAAATATAAAACCTTTATGTTTTATTGGCAGTTCCTAAGTATTACTTTTGGTTGGAAATCATATAGTTAGTATAGATTACCATCATATCCTTGTTATAATGATCCTTGGAATACCACTTTCCTGATTCACTTTCTCCTACGATTCCATGAACCAAGCACCACTTAAACTGAGTCATACAGGACAGGTCCGAGTTTCTGTCCAGCAAGTATTTTACATGTGCTTCCTCTCATAAAATCTTATTTCATTGTTTAACATAACTCTAAAGTGATTGTGTCCTTATTTTGAATTCATTCATTGATAACCATGAAGCTGATATTAATATCTCATACTAGTATTCTAAATACTAATGTGATTTCAGAGGCTAACTGGGGAATATTTTGTTTGGCTTAGCAAGAACTTGAAAGCATAGTAATAGCATGAAAGCTATTTACATTTATTCATGTGAAGTATGTTTAGTTATTGCATTTGCATGCGGAGTGTTTAGATATTGGAATGTTATGCTACTTGTAATCACAGAGATGGATAGGGTTTTACAGGGAAAAAAAATCACTGAGTGCTTTCTTTGGATCATTCTTATTCTAATGATTGTGGCCAATGTCATATACTGAGTTTCTTGTTAGATTTTTGTGGACAACATACCAAAGATGGAAACTTTAAACAAAGTGTAGCAGGGCAGATTTGAGTTTCTTACCAGCAAGTGTTTTATGGTGATTGCTGCTTTCTTTTGTCAAATCTTGTTTTCATGCCACTATTCATCAATGGATGATAGTGCTTTAAAGTGCTTACATCGTTTCTTTTGCATTCGTTCATCACTAACCATGAAGGTTAGTTTAATGACTTGAAGTCTCGTACTGTATTCTGAAATCACTGGAGCATATAAATGACATATGATAGACCAATGGGGGAGGTGTTAGATTCCTTGATGATAACATGCCTAGGTGGAACCAGGAAACTGGTTGAATCTAGAAAGTTATGAGTTTATGCTCATTAACTATATTTTGGTGTTATAGGGCCTGGAAAAATCAGGGATTTTAGGGTTTAAATAAAAGAAAAATGCATTTATGGTTTGTGAATTGAACTAGGGACAAATGTATGGATGTTTGGGGGATTAATCAGAATGCTGGAACAGTCAGTTGAATTCTCGGACAGCAACTTAGGGTTGAAGATATGAAGAAGGGTGTCTGAGAATCATAGAGAGAAGAAAACCCAAACAATTACGCTTTACTTAGGACTTACATCTGAGATGGATTCCAAACATAATTGCTGAAATAACGCATTCTAGTTGATTGAAGGCTGCATAGCATATTGATTTTCTAGTATTCCTAGTGCAATAGTGTCTTACATTCCTGCACAAGTAAACACTACTATTCTTATTCAGTGTGTTTTATGTGGTGCAAAGTGCTTTTCAATTGAAAATGCATCAAAATGAATTTTTTTCAGATTTTTATTTTTAATATAAGCACATCAAAACCATTGAAAAGCATTGATTTGGTTTTTTTAGGTGAAAACAAATTTGAAAAGCAGGTTCAACCACAAAAACAAACACCCCCTTAGAACATGGAAAGAATCTAAACGACTAGCCATTTATCTAAGGACTACCAAAAGATACAAGAACTATAAATTTCCAGCAAATCTAGAAATCATGGAAATACCGTGTAAATCTGGAATTACAAATTACCTTTGAGTTGTAGTCATTTGCATAACTGAATAAAAAATAAAAAAAATTCTACTCTCTGGTTTGGCTACATGATGTAGTTTGATCTATTTTTTCTTTTGCCCTTAGTTGTTTCCACAATAGTTATTATTAATGGGTATTATTAATTCTTTGTTGGCGATCATACTTTCAATTCCTCTGTGCAAGTTTTAGGGTTCTTCAAATCTAGCTATGGCCTTTGATATATTTATCATTGCTTTGTTATTTATGTTTTGCTTGGTCCCTTGAATGGTATAAAGGTACAAATCTTGTACTTTCAATCTTAAGGTTGTGTGTTTGATTCTTGGAAGCAGGCACTTCATGCAAAAACTGCTGAGTGGTAGGACAATCTATAGATTCTCCTTTCCAGAATTTCACTTTGGTGGGACTATAATTTGGCAATGGCTTTTAGTAGTTATGCTTTGGATTAGGTATTTGACTCCTGTTTGAGTGCTCCCTCACTCACATAAAAGTGGGAGCCACCATAATAACCTATCCATGGGTCCCTCTTTTATACGAGTAAGGGAGCAATACAATGGGAGTATGTTATGATTTCTCTTGCATTAATGGTTTGCATTTGTTTGTAACTTTTGCAGTTATTTCTTTTACAGCTTAAAATCTTTGAATTGGGCCCAACTGTAGCTGTCAAAGAATGGTACCTTTTCTTTCCACATTCTATTGTTCATGTTAATTTGTTTTATATTTTTTGTTTTCCTTGCGTTGCTGATAATTTGTATTTCTTGACAACCGTTGTGTGTTTGACAAATGAATTTAAAAGTACAATAAATGTTTTCGTACCTAATCAAGTTTCATGTATGTTGGCTTTGTGCATGTATTTGTTTATACATTTGTGCAGGATGGTGATTCTTTATGTGGAGATAAAGATGATTTCGACTGGGATAGTGAAGATGAAAAGGAAATTGAGAATTTTGCTTCATATTCGTCATCAAGTCTGAGACTTCCTCAAGTGGAAACTAGGTCAAGCTCAGTGGAGGTGAGCAGTTTTTATTTTTTGTTGGGATTTTTGTTGTCATTTTTTGTTTTTTTGTGAGTCAAATGGGAAAATTACAGTGAAGTTATTGCAATATAGAGAATTTTATTGTTGATTTTGAAAAATTGGTGCCATCTGGGTAACAATATGTTTGTTTTGCCATTGAAGAATTATTTGATGAGGCCACTGTTTCATTTATTGAATGTTCTTATGGATTGAATCTTGCTGGGATTAATTGTATAGGTGGTCCATGTACCCTTGACATTCTTTTAATGTGGCCTGCCTGTCTTCTCTTCTTATTTAATTGGGCCCTCTAGTCAAGAAAATTTCTTAATGTGGTCCCTTTGTCCAATTTCCATCCTATTTACCTTAATTCTTGACAAGTGTTCACTTTTATGACATGTTATTAAGAATTTTAGGTAAATTGGGAGGGCCCATGTTCAAAGAATTTCTAGAGTAGAGGGACCACTTTTAGAAATTTTCTAGAGTTGAGGGACCAACTAATTAAAAATGGAGTAGTCGAGCCACATTAAGAAAATGTACAGTGACCAGATGTAAGATTAATCCTTGGCTGAATACTGGTTGAATGTTTAATGCTGCTTACATTTTTCATTTGCATGTATGGATTTCACACTCATGCATGTTATAAGGAGATATATCTGTCTTGTTTGATATATATCTTAGAAAATCTCAATTCCTACAAATTTCTGTTTTGTGTGGAGGAATATGCTCTCTAAAACTCATGCACCCTCTTTTTTATATATCTAGTTAGCCTCTAAGTTGTGCAATGATGTTACATGGAAATTGCTTGTGGTTTTGAGGAACATTTGTATATGTGTATGAGTTTATTTGGTTTATGTAGACAATGTAGGTACTTACTGCATAACTAACCTGTAATTCCTTTGTTGCCTCAAGGCAAGCTCATCTGTAGGTTCATCTTCTTGTTCCAAAATGATCAATCATTTTGTAAAAATGGGGTTTCCTGAGAAAATGGTTGCCGAAGCAATTCAGGAAAACTGTAAAGGTTCTCTGCTGTTTCAATCTGAAATAAATATGCATGTTAGTATTATGTGTACATCTACATGTATACACACTTCTTTCCATCAAAGGCTTCTTTGTGATTCTGGCTAGTTACTTATTCAGGAGAGGAAGATGAAGATTCAATACTCGAAACACTTCTTAAGTACTCGGTGACGCTCATCTTGAATCCTCAAAATTTCTTATCATTTATTTTAAATATATGCTGATTGCGAGTAGATCAGAAGCGGGCAGTTATTGCAGGGTGATACAATTTTTTTTTGTTGATACTGACAATTGATTTCCATTTTCCTCTTGAAGACAAGTTCATCTGCAAGCTCTTCTGGCTCCAAATTATTTGATCGTTTTGTAGGGATGGGGTTTGCAGAGAAAATGGTTGCCAAAGCAATTCAGGAAAATGGTAAAGGTTTTTGACTTGCTTTGTCTACCCTTAAAATTTACCATTAAAAATCCAAATATCTCTTTGCTATATTTTCAGGAGAGGGAGATGCAGATTCAGTTTTGGAAACTCTCCTCACATATGCAGTAAGATACTTTCAACCTATTCCAATAGCCAATTACCATGTTTACTCCACTTCAATTTTGTATGGTTGTGGAGATGACCCTGGCATTCACTTTACAATTGTCTTGTTGATTAGTTAAACTACAATGTCATGTTCCTAATATCTAGCACAAGCAAATCACAAGGGTTTTTCTTTCCCTGGACTCCAGAAATCACATTGTCACAAGGTGTATGTTATTAATTGTGTAGGCTATAGCTATATTCAAAATCAGTGGCTTTCAGCTATTTCTATTAGGATTTATTCAATGCTAACTATCTACCATGTGAATTTTAAGAATCCCATGTGGCTGCCCTGTCAGCATATCAAAACAGTGCTGTCTTAGGCATCCAACTAGTATCCTTTACATATAATGAGCATAGCAGTAACGGAATTATAAATATGTCAAGTTCACAGGTATCTCAAACTTGTGAGGAAGTGGTCTTATTAATGTGATTTGCTATTAGACCAATTACACGAACTTGATGGTCTCAATCATTGGTCTGTCACTCTCTACGTGAGAGATATCACTAAGCAAATCTGTGAACTATATGTGTTGATCACTCAAATCAACCCTGCCTCTTTTTGGCTGCTACCCTCAGGATCACTCGAATCAGCCCTTCCTCTTTTTGGCTGCTACCCTCAGTCATTTTGATCTTTGAATTTTTGGTTATCTATTTCATGCAGGCCATTGGAAAATCTCCTCAAGAACAGCCCAACAATGATTCTGATCATTGCTCCTCAGCACATGAAGGGAGCTTTCTGGATGATTTTTCAGATGTAGATAGTGCTGATGATGAGGTAGCTAATCTCTTTGGCTATGTAGAGTACTTTATTGATTATGATATATGGTTTTGATTTTTATGCTATGTGATATCATTTCCTAGCACTGTTTGTGTCTTTGCTGCAGAGACACGTGCAATCCGCAATTTCTGAAGTTCTTTGGCAGCAGATACATGCCTCTGTATATAGAATAGAATATTGAAATCTTGGTTATTGAAATTGTATGGTTGCATGCCCTTATGGAAACACATACACGACTGTGTACAAGTTTCTTTCAGGCTTATGAATAAATATTGTACTTTCTTTTTCTGTCAGACTTGTACTAGTTTGTGTTCTGATTGATTTATCTGCAGGTAATTACAAAGACTCTTTCTGACGAGGATAATAAATTAGCCTTTTTAAGAAGGATGGGTTACAAAGAGGCAGATGCTTCAATAGCCATAACTAGATGTGGTATGCTCTGTAAATTGTAGCAAATTTGTAATGGTTTGGCATGGTTCGCTGCATGACATATGGAAGTAATTGCTTTCGCTTCAAATCTTTTTGTCAATGATAATGTTATGCTCCATGAAGAGCTTGCTGCATGGCATATCGAAGTAATTGCTTTTGCTTCAAATCTTATTGTCAATGATAATTTTATGCTTCATGAAGAGCCACACTATGATCCTACATGCAGATTTTTCATATCTACCTTGCTTATCCACTTTTTTTGTTTTTAATGTTATTTGATGCATTGGGTGGACAAAGTTTGAGATTCTGTGGTCTCCATCTAAGGATCTGATATTTTGATTTCTGTGTCAACTCAATCTTTTTTTTCGGTTTGGTCAGCACTTGTTGATGAGAGTATATGCATGCTGCTTCTGTTTCTAGTTTTCTGCTATGGAACTTTTGGAGCACAGATGAATTTGTCATGTTTTAATATAGCTGAGCCTAGTTGAAGTGTGCCTCCGTCATATGTTGTAGGAACGGAAGCCACAATTTCAGAGCTGGCAGATTTCATTTGTGCTGCTCAAATTGCAAAGGCAGAGGATGCTTTCTTCGCTGAAGATGAGGTAGTTTTATGTATTTTTCTGACATGCATTTGTGGTTCATAAAAAACATCTAACATGCATTTTGTGTTAATTTTTATAACACTATGTTTACAAGGTCCATAATATCTCATTTTTTACCTCTTATTTTTGCAGAAAAAGCCTAAGCATTTGGACAAACAGAAGAAGAGGGGTTTTTTGGAGTCTGACATATCGGAAAAGAAAAGGCAGAAGGGGTTGGAGAATGGAGATGATGAGGGAGTTCGGCTCCCAAATCCAATGGTTGGGTTTGGGGTGCCTACAGAACCAGGAATTGTTACCCGCAGAACACTTTCAGAGGCTGCCATTGGGCCCCCCTTCTTTTATTATGAAAATGTAGCACTGGCTCCAAAAGGGGTTTGGCAGACGATTTCAAGGTTTTTGTACGATGTGGAGCCAGAATTTGTGGATTCCAAGCACTTTTGTGCTGCTGCCAGAAAAAGGGGGTACGTTCACAATCTTCCCATTCATAACAGATTTCCTCTTCTTCCGCTTCCTCCACACACAATACATGAAGCTCTACCCTTAACAAGGAAATGGTGGCCTGCATGGGATGAGAGAACAAAACTGAATTGCTTACAGACTTGCATTGCTAGTGCAAAGCTGACAGAGAGGATACGGAAGGCCCTCGAAGCCTATGAAGGGGAGCCCCCTTTACATGTCCAGAAGTTTATATTGGATGAATGCCGGAAATGGAACCTGGTTTGGGTTGGAAGGAATAAGGTTGCTCCTCTTGAGGCTGATGAAGTTGAAATGCTTTTGGGATTTCCAAGGAACCACACCAGGGGAGGTGGTATAAGTAGGACTGACAGATACAAGTCACTAGGTAACTCATTCCAGGTGAGTTTCATGGCATTAATTGCATAATCCATGGTTGTGCATCAAATCATTTCTGACCTGTGATTCAATATTTGCATGAATTAATATTCTGTCACTAATTTCCTTCAGAAAGCTCGTGTTTTTTCCTTTATATATTTCCTAAAATTTCATTTTAACTTTGCTTTTCTAGCTTTATGTCGCATTTTGCTCTCATGTTTTTACTCTTTCAGGTTGATACTGTTGCTTATCATCTGTCAAGCTTGAAAGACCTGTTCCCAGGAGGGATCAATGTTCTGTCTCTTTTCTCTGGAATTGGTGGTGCTGAAGTAGCTCTTCATCGGCTTGGTATTCGTTTGAAGAATGTGGTGTCAGTTGAGATCTCAAATGTGAATAGGAGTATCATGAGTTGCTGGTGGGAGCAAACAAATCAGACTGGGAATTTGATCCACATTGAAGATGTGCAACACCTCACTGCTGATAGGTTGGAGCAGTTGATGAACATGTATGGCAGTTTTGATCTTGTTGTGGGGGGGAGTCCATGCAACAATCTGGCAGGTAGCAATCGCCATCACCGTGATGGACTTGAGGGCAAAGAATCTTCCCTCTTCTTTGATTACTGTCGTATCCTAGATGTGGTTAAGAATTTAACATCTAGATACAGTTGAATTTAGCTATTTTTTCAGAATTTTTTTCCCATTTCCATTTTTATGCCAGTTTAATAATGATAGACCGCCTAACAATTTGTCAAAATTTATATGCTTACAATGAGAAGAATATTAAAATTAGGAGGTTAAAGTTGTTCAGCGGGCCTCGTCTGACGAAGGTGCTGCCGGAATTCCTCATGCTGAGATTAATGTATCAGTCTTGATGGAAGGTTGCTCTTTTATCTCGAGGATAATGGTTGCTGGTAACTCAGACCTATTTTAGTTGACTAGATCATGATTTCCAAATCAATATTCCTGTGCTCTTTTGGCCTTCTGGACACTTTGCAGATGAGTCGCTGTACGCAGTCAGCACATGTTCTCTGGTGGAAAACTTTATCTTTAATGATTATGGTGGAATTAGACGTTTCACGGCCACGTGCTGTGCTGCGCGTCGGAGTATGATTTTTCATCAATTTTTTTTTTTTGAACTTGAAAAATAATTGTCTGGGCTGGGAGAATTTTTACTAGTGCTGTTAAATTTGAATGGTCGACATTATTGTTTTTTAACTCTTTTATTATCAAATTAAATGACAATATAATATTTTTTGAAAAATTGATTTCTTGCCGGTGTCTGTCTGAGTGTGTTTAGGCCATGATATCATTTAATAAAATATGGAATTATATGGAAACCTTTTGAACCCTTAACCTAATATTAAAAAATAAAAAATAAAAAGAGATAGGATTTTGTGGATTATCAAAGAGATTATGTGTCAAAATGAAGTTTATCATAGAAAAGAAGGGTCATTAAGAAATTTCAAGTTTACCAAAAATAAAAGAAGCCATTAATAAATTTAAGAACTGGCCTAAATTTTAAATTTTGATTATCATGGTAATGGTTGGAAGGCTAGAAAGATGAGTTTTTTGGATTGACAATCTATTTTTCAATTTATTTTGACTAAATAATAATTTAATAAACACGATAAAAATATTTCTAAATCACATGTTAACTCCAAAACATAAGTTAATGAAAAAAAAATTAAATTGAGCCCAATCTTCTTTTTTATGGAAAAAATCTACCACCAGTGAATTAAAAACTTGTTAACATTAAAAACTATAAAGCTATGAATTTCATCTTTAAAAAGTGGACAAACCGACTATTTTCTTTATCTTTGCTCTTTTTAAATAAATTTCTGCTCTTCCAAACCTAGGACCTAAAATGTTAAGAAAATGAACTTTGAGATCATTATTAATATTGCAAAAAATGTAGGGACTATGAAAATAAGAAAAAGGAAAGTATTAAGGTGAAAAAGAAACTTCATGTCAAATTTTAGATTAGACATAAGGTTTCTCCTTATTTTACACTTTGATCCCATTTATTTCAATTTTGTCCATCCTTAACAATTTTTTTAGTCATGGAATTGGGCATAGAAAGCTACAACTGATAAAAAAAGTTTAGGATAAAAAAAATAAATCAACTACCAGTGAACTCCCTATGCATTTAATATATTTAGTAATTTGTAAATAAAGATGAAAATTTTATTCAAATGCAGTGAATATTGACTTGAATATACCTAAATGGGTCGGAAATCTAATATATAGTTTGGATTTGAGTAAAACTTGTTATGATAAAGTTGGGTTTTGGATTAGATATATAAATTACTCACCTGATTCAAAACTTTACTTGAATTTAATTATATCATTAAAGTTTGAAAGAATTACATTTATGCAAAGGGTATATAGAAAGTTTACGGTTTCTTTCAAAAAATAAATAAATAAATTGGCTTCTTCAATCATTTGTCTTTCACTCTTTTTTATTGTCAACCATTTTGAAATCAATTCCACACTAACCTTTATCTTTATTGCCAACTTTACCTCTCTCTTTTTTCTTGTTTTGGACTTGAATACTAGAACTTGTAGTAGTCTAGAAGCTAGGGCTTATGAGTTTCCTTTTTCCTTCTTTTATTTTGTTTTTTGTTTATATAAAAATTAAACATAGAATAATGACTATTCACAACAAAATAAAGAAAAAAAAACTGAAATGCAATCTAGTACACAATGGAATTGTTCGCGTTGTAGATGTCTTAATTATCCAAGAGAATTAAAAAACAACCAACTAGGATTTCCAAACCATCAAGGAATCACTAAAGAGTATGTGATGTTGAATACTTAATATCTCATTTCTCTAAACTAATAATATAAATGCTTAGTTAATTAGATTACTAATAAAGTATAAAGCTGCAACTTAGCCTAAATAATAGTTCATTGAAAAAAAAGAAAGAAAGAAAGCTACGAAGAACACATTGTTTCCTTTTTCACAATAGTAAGGCCTAGCCTTACAAGGAAAGTACTGCAAGAGAAATCTGCACTAGAGGCAGAAAATTAAAGCAGGCTGGAAGATTGAATTCAATACTTTGAATCCCCCATTCTCATGATCTCTGTTTAGTTAAAAAAGCAAAACGATAATGTTTAGTTATGTATTTCATTAGGTAAAATGCTTACTACAATATAAAAACAGTAACATTGTAGAAACTTTAGTATTTATCCTGATAAATACTAATGAATTGAAAAGGAAGAAGGAAAGGCTGACATGTTGAAAAGACCAAATGCTTGCAAGATTTACTGAAAACATTACACTTATGGCAAATTAGCTCAATATCTATAGTTGTTTTATGAAGATGTATTAGGATCACATGTAGATGTTACTGAATATTTGATTCTGGATAGCATACTACTAGATGATTGTTCCATATTATGCTGTGATCGATCTATTTTTTTCATGTAAAAATAATAATTAGATATTGTTAACATGTTTTAAAAATTAAATTGAAATAAATTATGAAATTTAATTTTTGATTAACATAATATTAAAAAATAAAAAAATCAACAAAAAAGTTAACAGACTTTAAAAAAACACTAAAAATACAAAATCAAATGAAATATCAACCCAGATCAAGATATTTTTTATGAGATAACGGTAACTCTATAGAAATAAAATTAAAATAAATTATGAAATTTAATTCACAATGAACAAATATTGAAGGGTGAAAAAAATCAATGAAAATAAAATTAAAAGGTTCTTTTTTTTTTAAAAAAAAAAGAACACTTACAAACAATAAAATTGGTTTTTTAAAAAACAAATTGGCATCAACTTGATGTTAGATTTTTTTTTATTGCGATAACTTTATAAAAAAATTAAAATAAATTATGAATCTTAATTCTTAATCAATGCAATGTTGAAGGATGAAAAAAATCATTAGACCTTAAAAGACAAAACATCTAAAAAAAATAAAATTAAATGCTTTTTTGTAAAATAGAGGATCAACCTAATGTTGGAATATTTTGTTAAGATTATGATATCCTTATAGAAAACAAATTGAAACAAATCATGGAGTTTATTTTTGAATTGATATTTTTTTCTGTAAAATTAAGCATCAATTTAATGTGAGTATCTTTTTTTGAGACTTTAATAACCTTATATAAAGTAAACTAAAACAAATTATATAGCTTAATTTACAAATTAAACCTTGTAAGGGTTGAATTAACACAACCTGGTTGAATTGATGAGTCCAAAATCAATTTAAATTATTGGTAAAAATATGATTTGATTAAAAAAAATTAAGAGCACATCTCTTTTTTAAAAAAAAACTTTAAAACAATGATATATATTGGACGTTAATTTTTTGATATTAAGATAATAATATACTAGATCAACCATAGTAAAGCCTGATTGATTTTCTGAACTTGTGACCTAGATTATGAGACTAGGATAACTTAATATACAAAAAAAATTAAAAAAATAAAATATAAAGCCTAATTTCAAATCATCTAAATGTTTAACAATGAAACTAAAAAAAAAAAGATAAAAAAATTATCTAGGCAACTCGAGTTAACTTGAAAAATCCACGATTCGAGTTATAAAACTAGGATAATGCAATAGAAAGTAAATCAAAAAAATTAAAAAGCCTAATTTCAAAGTAACCCTATGTTTAAGGATGATATTGAAAAATAAATTAATAAAAGAAGGGATAAAAAAATAACTTGAGCTAATCTAAACTGACCCTATAGACCCGTGAATTGAGTTATGAGATAAAGATAATCATATAAAAATAAATTAAAAAATTTATAAACCCCAATCCTCAACAATCCTATATTAAAAGATGAAAATAAAATTAAAAAAAAAACAAAATATTTTGCTAGTAAATAGTGCTATATAAGAAGGTGAATAATGAATTCACCACCTTTCTTATTTTATTTTAATGATTAATTAATGGCCTTTGCTCCATTGCCGGTTGAACAAAAAAAATTGAATGTTAGAAAACAAATATTTAGGCATTGCTCCTATTTTTTCTAGGTGAAAAACATTTATTACAAAAAAAAAATTTGATGCACAGGTTTAATAAAATAAATTGAAGATTATTTGCACTTATAATTGTTGAAAAGAGTTGTTGGCACTAACTAAAGACTCAATAATAAATTTGTAAAAGAAATACATGTTAAGATATCCGATCTTTGTGGGATGGTGGCTGGAAAATTAAGACAAAGCTCTTTTAATCAAAATTCATTTTCTAAGCTATATGAACCTAAAAACACCAAAAAAGCACCCTTAGAATGTCAACAAATCAATTCTTTAACCTAAAGTGATTCACAAAACTAAATTGAAAAAGATTTTTTATTCTCAACACTTATCTATCCTTTCTAGCAATATAAAGATGAAAAAACATCTAAATAAATCTTACCTCATCTAATTAAACCTATTGACACATAGCATAAGTTTTTTGTTACTGGAATATAGATAACCAATGACATTTGTTATCTTTCCTCGTTTCTCAATGATCTTTAAATCAGGGATCTAAACATGAACAAAATAAAGTTTTAGACCAAAATGTGTAATTTTTAAACTAAATAAATCAAAATAGAATTTGAGAAAAAACTCAAGACATCTTACCTTAAAAAAAAGATGAATGAATAATGATGGGTGTGTGTGTGTGTATGATGATGATGACACACACACACTTTCAATTCTACTCCTCCTATTTTCATTTTTATAAACAATAAAATCAAATCCTTTTCTTGCAAAGTGGAGCATCAATCCAATATTGGATTTTTTTTAGCCTATGATAACCTAGTAAAAAGCATAGGAAAATAAAATATCAAGTTCAATTGTATGTGAATGAATGAAATTGAAAGTAAAATGTTAGATAACTAGAGTAGAAAAAAATTAAAGAAAAAAAAAAGAGAATTTCTATTATAATCCACAATAAACTACCTATGCTTTATTGTGGGTGTCCTAACCCATTATGGCCTTGTAAAAAAAAAAATTGAAAACAATGTTTCCAGGTTAAAAAAAGATATTTCCGGCAAAAATAATTTTTTTCAAGGGAAAAACAGAGCTCTCAAAACTGAGTTTTCTATTAAACATTGGTCAAAACCATTATTTTATAGTTAAAACCAAGTTTTTTGCATCAAAATTGGTCAAAATTATATTATTGAGGTCAAATATGTTATTTTACAATGAAAATTAGTTTTCTCATTAAAATTAAACAATTTTATCATTTTATGATCAAAACCAAGTTTACCATGTCAAAATTGATTTATCGATGTCAAACTTGTTTTTTTACGGTCACATCGAGTTTTCCAATAAAATGACCTAAAACCACACACACACACACAATGCATCTTTAACCCATGTAACAAACTTTTAACTAATGACTCCTAGACTAGTTGGTCTTAGGGCATTAGATGTTGAAACACCCTTATGAGCTTAGTAACTCGGGTTGTAGATACTAATACATAGTTAGTAAAATATTTGATTCCATTAAATTTTTCTCATCAACCTATGTAATGAGCTAATTAGTACTTAAAAGTGTATTTTTATCAAGGTTTTATATCATAATTTTGCACTTGAAGTATCAATAATTCCTTAACTAAAATATGTTGTATAATAACATATCTAATAATATAAGATACCTTTAATTTATAGTAAATATTCATTTTAAATACAGGTTTGTCACATAAATGAAATGATTGATTAATGAGTTTAAGAACTAAAATTGAAAGGATGAAGAGATGACCAAACTTAAAAAAAAAAGATACTAGTATAGTCCAAACCAAAACACTATTTGGTAATCGGGTCATATCTAAAGCTATGGATCTCAGATTTTGGTCTACTTTATATGGATAGAAAGGTAAGACATAAGCCTATAATTTTCATATGGAGCTTAAGATTTTAAAAGATCATTTTCAAGTTCAAATTATAGCAATAACAAAAAAGTTTGAATCTGTCCTGCAGCCCGAACACTATTCAGTGTTTAACCTATATTTGAAGTTTTAGAAGTTCAAATGACCTCTATTTTTTGCTTAGAAAGCTAAGAAAATTTTCTATAACTTTTATGTTTTCAAAGGATTCCAGTTCTAATGTTATTGATGACATTTTGGGTAGACCAATTCAAGAGTTGGCCACCCACTCATCAATTAGTTATCAAATCAATAGTTTTCAATTTTGACCTATAAAAGGAGACATTTGCCATATATTTAGGCATCTTGGTCTCTAGATCAAGATCATGCTCTTGCTTTCTCTTTTTGTATTTTTATAATGCTGAAGTTTTGCTTTCATTAATATCTTGCTCATGTCTTTCATTTCCTTTCCTTTACTTGGTTAACTTTTATCTTATTTATATTCTTATTTTGTTTATCTACTTTTATTTCTTTCATTATGTTTAGTTAAGTTTATTATATCAAGGTGAAAAGGTTATACTAATGGTGTAAGAATAAGTAAAGTGTAAACTTAACATGGACTTTAATGTTTGATACTAATATGTTTTATGTTTGTTATCTTGTTCACTCTTTAATACTTTGCTTGTTAAATGACTAATATAGATTTATGTTGTATAACATTTGGTCCAACAAATTCTTGACATTTTCATAGCCTATATTGTATGGTATAATCGATACCTAAGCTATGAAAAGAACTTGATTTTTTATTAACATAAATTATAATCATGAATGTCTAACAACATTTACAAGTATTAGCATTAATCAAATAAGATAACTAATGTAATCATGTTAAAAATTTATAATTTGATTGGAACCTCTTTTGTGTGTGGTTTCTAATTGAATAATAAGAGTTTATACTATACTTGTTTGATATACCATTAGTGGATCCTCTAACCTTGACATTTATTATTATCATTGTTTAATCCTTATATTAATCTTTCACTTCAAAGTTCTCATCAACTTCTTTTTCTTCTTCTATTACTACTATTACTTACTACTACCACTACTATTACAATTATTATTACTCTATTATTATTATTATTATTATTATTATTCTTGTTGATGTTGTTGTTGTTATCGTTGTATTGCTGTTATTTATAATTTATACAATTAATCTCTCTATGGTTTGATTCTAGTCTTACCGAGTTATTTATTATTTCGACACTCTTAGATTTGAGAGAAGATATTAATCTTTTAGTCGTATCATAAATGTTGAGCCAATAGTTCCCAAGTTTGTTGACATTAGGGTATTAGGTGTTAAAACACATTTTCGGGCAGAATTGCTTAGGTTAAGGAGGTTATAAGATCAAATTTATTTATATTTTTATTTATTTAATTAATTACATTTTTTGTCATTTTTTAACAAATTATATATTATCCATTTCCCTTAGTTGTTATATTTGATAAAAAAATATAAATAATATAATAATCCAATTTGCAACCATAAACATATATTAAAGTATGTGTGTGAAAATAAAAGTTTAAGAATACTTGTTAAATTAGTATATGAGCAGAATCAAGTTATAACGATACGAGAGTTTATAAACCTGAATATTTTAATAAGTATTTTGATAGACGTTGTTGTAAATATTACAAATAACCATTGAAAAATATTTACCAAGATACGTTTTAATAGTCCGTAAAATTCCTCCTTACTCTGCCATCTTCGTAACAACAGTTTTGCAAATGGTTTATGAAATAGAAAATATAGTAAGTTTTTTTTTTAATATCAACTACTACTCTCCCCCTCTATGTTTGTCATGCCGAAGATGTTAAAAATTCTTGTTGCATAGCATAATCAATAAAAGACAACAACTTATTATAAAAACCATTAACATTTAACAGACCTTTGGGTTTATGGTGAATGTGTAGTTGGACCCAAGAGAAAATATGAATGATCTCTTCCAATGTGCCCAGACTACCTGGTAAGGCAATAAAGGCACCAACATGTTTAAACATTGCATTCCTTCAATTAGACAACCTCCAAATTATTTTTTCAATTATGTTACTATTTGTTAAAGCTTTATGGACAACCTCCAAAAATTAACTACCTCCTAAAAAGCAGCTATTGACACCTTTTTCATTAAGCTAAAGTTGTCTTCCCCTCATTAAGCTATAGTTGTCTTTCCCATACACTAAATGAATCTTTCTCTCAGCTAGTACCTGACCAAGATGATTTGCTGATTCTAAAAACTCTATTTCCTTCCCAATACTAGATCCACCAAAAACACAAATGTTTCTTATATGATGACTTAAGGAACCTGCCATTTCTACATACTTTTATATTTGTTGAATGTATAGGTTAAGTAAAAATAAAAGGAAGGAAAAAAAGATTTTATAGATGAGAACTTGAAAATGCAATCATACCACTTATATGTAGGTCAGCTGGAGTCTTCCTCTCTTTATTTATTTATGTTATATATTTTTTTAAATATATGTACAGGTAGTTGTGATTGTGCTCATACTTTTTCTTGGTTTTACATTTAAGAATGCCTTAAATGCTCTCTATCAGTCGAGAATAGACTTCTCAACCAGTTTTTTTTTTAAATTAGCAAACAAGGTCTTTTTTAGTCATATTCTTAAGACAAAGTCGATCATCTTCTTTATGGAACTATAGTCGTAAATCATGAATTGCATGACGCATATCTCCACTAGGATGTATCTCAAAAGTCAATAGAAGATAATCTAAAGACCTCTTACTCAAGTCATCCTTAATTAATTGTATTTTATCTTCATGGTTTACAAATATCATTCCTAAAGAATGACATGTTGTATCACAAGTCCATCTAGCACATCTGTGATAAATTTTCAGTCGTTTTCTACGATGTTTCTTTGCAAAAGTGCTTTTACCTATTCTAAATATGTGTGAAATAAAAGAATTAGAGGACTCACTTAATAATCAAAATTTGCTTTAATTAGCCAACGAATATATTCAGGAATTTCATGATTCATTAACAATCTCAATTTTGTACATCTAGTACGATAAATTTTTGTTATCGTATTTTGAGGTAAAACTAGAAAATATATTTTTTTAATTTTTCAAGAGTGGTGTCCATTTTCAAATGAGAATTGGAGAAGAGATTTAAAAAAGTGAGACAGAGCAAAGAATTGCATAAATATATACACAGATATCAATTATTATAGGAAACTGAAAGAACTGACTTAAGTTATGAAATACTATTATCTGCTATTTAACTAGGGTGAGAGAGACTATTATAACAAATCATAAAACAATGTAAGAAAAAGAAAATCAATCTTTATATACATTATCACTCAATTTAATATAGTTATTTTCAACTGAAAAATTATCAAAATAAACTTTTAAACGATATTTATTTACCTTAAAAACATTGTTATTCTTTGGATTTTTGATATCACAGGTCCCATATGGATACACATGTTTCACAATAAAATGACTACTCCATCTTGATCTTAGTTTTCCAGGAAATAAATGGAGTCGAGAATTATAAAGTAAGACTTTTTTACCAATATTGAATGTTTTTCTCAGTATTTTCTTCTCATAAAACTTTTTTATTCTTGCTTTATGAGTTCTTGAATTTTCACATGCATCATTTCTTATTTTCTCAAGCTTATTTATTTTAATTTTTATAGTTAATTAGCATTATCAAAGTTTGAATTAAAAGCTTTAATAGCACAATAAGATTTATATTCAAGTTTCACAGGCAAGTGACAAGAATTTCCATAGACTAGTATATAAGGTGATATACCTAGTGATATTTTCTAAGCAGTTCGATAGGTCCAAAGTGTATCATTAAGTCTTAAAGACCAGTCTTTTCTATTAAGGTTCATTATTTTCTTTAAAATCACTTGGATCTCCCTATTAGCAAGCTCTACTTATTCACTTGTTTGAGGGTGATAAAGGGTGACAACTTTATATGTGATTGCATATTTCTTCATTAAAGACTCGAATGACTTGTTACAGAAATGTGTTACATCATCACTTATCATGGCTTGAGGGATTCCAAATTGATTCAAGATATTTTCTTTCAAAAAATTTATCACTACTCTATGATCATTGTTTCAACTTGAAATTGTTTCTATCCATTTTAAAACATAATCTACTGCGACTAATATATACAAGAAACCAAATGATGAAGAAAATGGACCCATAAAATCTATACCCTAATAGTCAAAGATCTCAATGACAAGAATATGATTTAAAGGCATCATGTGACGTTTAGAAATAGATCCTAAATTTTGATCATTTTCACAAGTCTTACAAAATGCATGTGAGTACTTGAACATAATAGGCCAGTAAAATCCACTTTGTAAGATTTTTACAGTTGTCTTTCTTAATGAGAAATGACCTCCACGTGTCTCAGAATGATAAAATTTAATGATACTATTTACCTTATTACCAGGAATGCATTGTTGAAATATTTTATCAGGATAATATTTGAATAAATACGAGTTATCCTAATGAAATTTTTACACGTCATCGACACGACGAAAAAATTGATGTCTTCTCCCAAGTGCAGGAGTGTCGAAGTAATAAATAACCCGGTAAAACCGGGGTCGAACCACAGGGAGGTTATTATACAAATTATAAATATCAACAATACAACAACAACAATAATAACAATAACAACAATAATAGTAATAACAACAACAACAACAACAACAACAACAATAATAATAATAAAGAAAGAGAAGAAGATAATGATGATGATGAGAACTTGAAGATAAAATATTAAAGTAAAGATTAAACAATGATAATAACAAATGTCAAGGTTAGAGGTTCCACTATTGGTATGTTAAACAAGTATAGTATAAACTCTTATTGTTCAATTGGAAACCACACATAAAGGACGTTCCAATCAGATTATAGATTGTTAACATGATTACATTAGTCATCTTATTCAATTAATGCTAATACTTGTAAATTTCATCAAGCATTCATGATTATAACTTATGTTAACAACAAATCAAGTTCCTTTCATAGCTCAAGTGTCGGTTATACCATACAGTATGGGCTATGAAAGTGCCAAGCATTTGTTGTACCAATTGTTATACAACATAAATCAAGATTAGTCATTTAATAAGCAAAGTATTAAATAGTGAATAAGATAACAAATACAAAACATGTTAGTATGAAACATTAAAGTCCATATTAAGTTTATACCATACTTATTCTTACACCATTAGTGTAACCTTTTCACCTTGACATAATTAACTTAGCTAGACATAATGGAAGAAAAAAAAAGGATAAACAAAATAAGAACATAAATAAGATAAGAGTTAACAAAGCAAAGGAAAGGAAATGAAAGACATAAACTTGATATTAATGAAAACAAAGCATAAAGAATACAAAGAGAGAAAACAAGAGCATGATGTTGATCTGGACGCCAAGATGCCTAAATGCATGGTAAGTGCCTCCTTTTATAGGCCAAAATTGGGAACTATTGATTTGATGACTAATTGATGAGTAGAAAATTAGAGCCACTTGAAAACATGAAAGTTCTAGGCAATTGTCTCAGCTTTCTTGTGTAACAAATTCAGCTCATTTTGACTTCTAGAACTCTAGATATGGCTAAAATACCGAACAGTGCTCGGGCTGGAGGACAGATTCGGGCTTCTTTGTTGTTGCAATAATTTGGACTTGAAAATGTCCTTTTTAAATCTTGGGCTTCATAAGAAAGTTGTAGGCCTGTGTCTTACCTTTCCATCCATATAAAGTAGGCCTAAATCTGAGATCTATAGCTCCAGATATGATCCAATTACCGAATAGTGTTCTGGTTTGGATTGCACCGACATCTCTTTTCTAAGTTTGATCATCTCTTTGCCTTTGCAATTGAAGTTCTTAAAATCATCAATCAATCATTTCATTTATGTGATAGGCCTGCATTTAAAATGGACATTTACCACAAATTAAAGGTATCTTATATTATTAGATAGATTATTATAAAACATACTTTAGTTAAGGAGTTATTGATACTTCAAGTGCAAAATGATGATATAAAACCATGATAAAAATGCACTTTTAAGTACTAATCAGTCACTCAAAAATTTTCTTTTATCTTCGGTACTCAAATGAGCTGGTAAAAATCCTAAAGTAAGAAAATTGATATTTTTAGCAAACTAAGGCATTTGAACTAAGAGAAAGTAAGGATTAATTAGGAAAGTAATCATTAATTGGTGTGATGTCAAATGTCAAATATGTTGTCACTCTTAACAAAAGATCTTCATTAACATTTTCAGTGTTTTTTTCATCCGTGATTTCTTCCAAAGAATAAATAATTTACAAATCTTTACATTAATCTAACTTAATTTTACTTCAAGTTAATCATAAACTAATTCTTTAATATGATATACTTTTTATAAATCATTATCATCTCCAGGTTACTTGCAAATATTAAAAATATTCATCTCTAATGTTATATTTTCAAATGATAGTTTCATTAGTTCATTTCTACAGTTAATCAATGCATTATAAGTTGCAAGAAACAGAAATCTTAAAATAACATAAATGAATTATATGTTTCAACAGGTTGTATGTCCAAGACAATAAAATATACATGATAAATAAATTTATCAACTTGTACTAACACATTTTCAACTATTCCTCTAGGCACTTTTACAGATGTATTGGCAAGTAAGAGAGTTACCAAAATTGATTTTAACTCGTATAGATTAAGACTCTAAAAGACTGAATATAGAAGTAAATTCACATTAGCTTTAAGATCAAGTAAGGCTCTTTTAATTTTATGTTCTCCAATAAAGTAAGAAATTGTAGGACAACTAGGGTCTTTATATTTTAAAACATTATTGTTCTAAAGAATGACACTTACTTGTTCGACTAAAAAAGCTTTCTTTTTCACATTCAGTTTTTTCTTCACAATGCACAAATCTTTAAAAAATTTAGCATAAAAAGGAACTTATTTAATAGCATACAATCTTTAACTGTTTGAAAGTTTCAAAGATTTTATAATTATGATTTACTTTTTTTTGTTTGGTCATGGGATAAGAAAATGAAAGTGCTGATGAGGAATCGGTCTTTTCTTTGTAATATTTATATTCAACCCCTTTCTTACCCTTAGATATTGACTCATCATCTTTCTCATAAAGTTCAAGAGTGAGTGTTTCAATAACCTTACCACTAAGAAGAGTGATGAATGATTTGACTTAATCCAAATATTGGCTTCTAGAACTACTTGCATTTGCATTGTATTACCCCTTAGGATTTTGTTATGGTTGAGATGGAAACTTACTTTTCTTTTAGAAACTAACAGCAAATGTCAATTTTATAAAAGTATATTTAAAATCTATCATACTTTGAGCAAGTTAAGTATTAATTATCTTTTACTTTTCAATGAATGCATGCAATATTTTCTCAAGATTTATTATAGGAGGTAGAGCATAAGAAGGTGCATATCCATGAGAATTATAGAAATTATATTGTGTTTGAAATGATGGCTGTGAAGTTTGTGTATTATTGTTATCACTTTTTCAACTAAAATTGAGTGATTTCTTCAACTAGAGATGTTTGTGAGTATGAGTTATGATTTGGCCTTTAGACACTGTTTAAAACATGAGCTTGTTCATAGAGGTATTTCTTAAAAGATGACAAAGTTGGACAATCATTGATTAAGTGTTTATTAGTTTTATAGATTTGACACATAATGTCTTGAACAGATTTTAATTGATCATTTTTTTTTAATTCTAGTTCCTCTACTTTTCTAGCTATAGATGCAAACGTGGCTTAGAGGTCATGATTTTCTCTAAGGTTGTACATACCTCCACTAGATGTATAAGGTTGAGTTTTACCCGGTTTCTTATAAATACTTGTGGTGTTCCAATTTTGAACATTTTCAACTAACAAGTTTAAGTATTTTATTGCTTCATCAGGATCTTTATCTTTAAAAGTTTCATTACACATTAATTCCACCATTTACCTATCTTTAAGTGTTAACCCTTCATAAAAATATGAAATCAATCTTCATATTTCAAAACTATGATGAGGGTAAGTATTAAACAAGTCTCAATATCTATCCTAATATTGGTAAATGTTTCTTCTGGTTTTTGAGTGAAAGTGATGATTTGTTTTTTAAAAGAGTTTATTTCATAAGAAAGGAAAAACCTCTTTAAAAACTGTTGTTGCATTTCATCCCAACCACGAATAGATCTTGGTCTTAAATTTAATAACCATATTTTAGCATTATCTTTTTATGAAAAAAAAAGCTTTAATTTGATGATTTTCATGCTACAATTTGAGTCATCATAGGTGTTTCAAACCTCCTCAAATTCTCTTAAATAAAAATATAAATTTTCTAAATCTAAGTCATGAAAAGTAGTTAAAAGTTAAATAATGTCTAGTTTACAATTAAAATAAGATGCATCAGGGGAGAAACTATTCATGATGGTGCATTTATCTCATGGGATTTATATTATCTCTAAGTATTCTAACAAGGTTATTCTCATTATGAAGCGATTAATTATCTTTTTCGATCATATTTTATTAAAATGATAAGAATACCCTATAAAATCTACCACTTAATGTACATAATCACACTTTCATGTACGTGTAAAAATATAATAAAAAAATAAAAAAATAAAAAAAATCAAAATTAAATAAAAATAAAAAATAAAATAAATATTATAAGTTATAAAAAATTTTACCTCTTCAACAATAGCACAGAACCTTAACATAATCAAGGATATTTACTCTTTAATAAAGATCACAGGAATAGTGATTCATCTACACTGTCTTTTATTAAGAAATTAAATTTATTTATTTAATTAATTCACTCGTTTATTTATTTCATTAGTTTAGGAAAAAAGGAGAACAAAGGGACTAATGTCAAGGGTTCCAAACAAGAAGGACTATGTTATAATGGTTTGAAAACTTAGAGACCAAGAATAATAATTATGCCAAAATAGGTAATAATATCTGCTCCGCATTGCTGCCATATTCTATAAATACACGCTCCGCGGTAGGTGCCTCTCTCTTTCGTCTCTCAACACTCCTCTCTCTAAAAGGCATCTAAAACATTCAGAGAGGGTGGGAGAGAGAAAGAACCGCAGCATTCCTCTTTTCTCTTTGCAACGACGCCGTCAGGTACTATTTTCTCTTCTATGGTCCAAAATTATTATTGTTATTTCTAATATCAGATCTGAATCTGTTTGATCTTAGAAAGTATAGAATCAAGGGTCTCTGTAACCTGTTTGATCGCTGAGAAAATACTTGTGTTAATTAATTAGATCTGCCTTTTCATTTCTTTCTTTTTTCTGATTAATTTTATAGGGTTTTTTTAATTTATTTGTTTTACTCATTTAAGCTTATTGGGGTAATTATTTTAGGGTTTTGATTAAAATGGCCGCTACAGCGACTGCTTCTTCCGTGGGTCCACGTTATGCACCGGAGGACCCGACTCTCCCGAAACCATGGAGAGGTTTGGTAGATGGTAAAACCGGTTACCTTTATTTTTGGAATCCAGAGACCAATGTTACTCAGTATGAGAGGCCCACTCTGCCGAAGTCTGTTTCGTCACTACCCATTACTTCTTCTGTTCAAGTTCACCAGTCTTCTCATCGGGGGTATAATCCCTCGGTTAAGGAAGATGATAGGTATGGAAGAGCCAACAATGCTGGATCAAAACCTGATGCTGTAACCAGGAGTATTAGCAATAGTAATCAGGTATGGATTGCCATCAAAGTTACGATAATGTTGATGTATGATTTCAAACCCTAAAGAATGTGAATGTGTGGTAGTATTGAATTGTCTGTTTAAGCTTTCCTGCATATAGATCCTCACCAAGATGCAATTTTTTTTTGCGGTGATCTGATGTGATGTCTGGAATTTTGTTAGAATGCAAGAGGTGCAGCAATTCAATCTGAAAATGTCCCAAATGGAACAGCCAATGGACTCTCTGCTCGGGTATATGGATCATCAACTGGAGGAAGTGGTTTGTCTGGAGAGGCTTATCGCCGCCGCCATGAAATAACTGTCACTGTGAGTTCATGGATTTCCTTGAATGAGTTTTGTTTTGGTGCTTCTTACATGTGGTGTGCTGTTTATGTGTGGCATTTTTACCTGTCCATCTTATGGGACAGACTGAATCTTTGTTACTTTTTCTTGTAAATTTATGAATAAGCATGTTCTCAAGCACATTTGAACTTATTTTTATGCAAATATCTCTGATCAAGCAGCTTGTTAAATCTGAACATTGAGTTAATTTCAGATATTCTCCATAGAACATTGCTGTGAGAATTTTGGATCAGAATTGTCATGCTAATCCATTGCCAGTAATGACAGGGACCAGAACTTGCTGAATATTCCCTTTATTAGCCTAATCTCTCTCTTTCTTCCCCGCTTCACTCCCCTAACACCGGACATGTGTTTTTTTTCTAGTGGACATTCCTATAGGAATGTTTGATGTTTGCATTTAAAAATAGATTAGCCTATTTGCTACAATTATTTTTGTGAAATTAATCTGTGAGAGCGAGTGGTTTAGAACCTGCATGTAGTCCTTGTTTATATTAACTTTGTAGTGGTTCATTAGATAAGATGTTAAAATCTTCCCTGATAACTATTCACAGGGTGATGAAGTGCCCTCTCCTCTAACATCATTTGAAGCTACTGGCTTTCCTTCTGAGATTTTAAAAGAGGTATGCGTTTATAGTTCCTTATTCTCTGTGTATAGAGAACCTGAGGCGTGGAGCTCTTGTAAGTTAGAAAAACCATGAAAAGTGTTTCTCATGCTAAGTGATGGAGGTCCAATGTTGAGTTTCAGACTCGTTAATGCTTTTGCCCTCTGTACTTTTTGTCGCAGGTGCGATATTTGCTCCTGCGAGGAGCTAATGTCGTACGCTGTGCTGCCCTCCCTTTGGGGCCTTGCATATAATTTGGAGCGCCCTTATATGGTGGACCATTTTTTTGGGAGGGTTTTCTGAATCGCCCAAGTTCGTGGCTGGGACTGTCATTGGTGATGTTATAGTCTACCACATGGTCCGAACGGAAGAAGAGGCCTCCTCCTGCTCCAGCTTGCATCAGCAAGCATTTGCCGACTGCATATGGGGGATGATGCTTCTTCTGCCATTCGCCACTCTATAAGTCCAAAGAAAATCAACCAGAGTCTTGAAGCCAGTACCTCAGCTTATGGGCCTTGCTGGGTTTTTGCTTTTTCCAGGTACTCAATGCAGGGTTTTCTGCCCCAACTCCAATTCAGGCACAATCATGGCCAATCGCATTGCAAAGTAGAGATATAGTGGCCGTTGCCAAGACTGGTTCGGGTAAAACACTAGGTTACCTAATTCCAGGCTTTATCCATCTCAAGCGTAGCTGTAATGACCCTCGACTGGGTCCAACAGTGCTGGTACTGTCACCAACAAGAGAACTGGCAACACAGATACAAGTTGAAGCTGTGAAGTTTGGAAAGTCATCAAGATTTTCCTGCACGGTATGCTATTCATGGTTTAATATGCATGTGTTATGTAGATCTGTTCACATGTATGTGTATTTTCTGGTCCAAAATTATTTGTTAATCTATTTAGTAATATACCAGAGTTTTTTTTTTTATTAATGCCTTTTTGTGATATTACTCATGTTTTCTATGATATGTTGTGTTTCAGTGCTTGTATGGAGGAGCCCCAAAGGGTCCCCAGTTAAAAGAACTAGACAGAGGAGCAGATATTGTGGTTGCCACTCCTGGTCGCTTGAATGACATTCTTGAAATGAGGAGAATTAGCCTCAGTCAAGTTTCTTACCTTGTACTAGATGAGGCTGATCGCATGTTGGACATGGGTTTTGAACCCCAGATACGAAAGATTGTAAAGGAAGTGCCTGCTCGTCGCCAGACCCTCATGTACACAGCAACTTGGCCAAAGGAAGTTAGAAAAATTGCAGCAGATCTTCTTGTCAATCCTGTTCAGGTTAATATTGGCAACGTAGATGAGCTTGTCGCAAACAAGTCAATCACACAGGTCTGAACTCTACTTTTTCTGTTCTGACGCAGCCCAAAGTAAATTTGGACTTTCAACAAATAGATTAGATGTTTTGTCCTTTTAAACTTCCTTGCATTTCAGTGTAACTTGAAGGCAAGAGTATATTCATAAGCATTTGTTTGGTTGAATAACTTGTATGTGTTATGCTCTTTCAGTATGTTGAATTATTGGCACCCTTAGAAAAGCATAGACGGTTAGAGCAGATATTGCGGTCACAAGAATCTGGATCAAAGATTATTATTTTCTGCTCAACCAAGAAGATGTGTGACCAACTTGCTCGCAACCTAACTCGTCAATTTGGAGCTGCTGCTATTCATGGTGACAAATCTCAGAGTGAGAGGGATTATGTTCTGAGTCAGTTCCGAACTGGGAGGTCTCCAATACTTGTAGCTACTGATGTAGCTGCTCGAGGACTAGACATTAAAGATATCAGGTTAGGGACTGTCCCTATATATTGTAGCTATAATGTTCGTATTGATTACACACTGTGTTCTTATTAATTTTTAAGTTATTTAGCTTCAGGGAAATTGTATACAATACAGTTATAATATCTTGATTTCTGATCCGGCTGCATTCTGTATTTCTTTGGGATGTCTGCAAATTTTGAAAAATTTACCTTTTTTTCTCCTAGGCTATGTTTATTTGAAAAACATTTTTAGTTTTCCATGTTTCATGCAACTTAGGAAAACCAGTCAAAGGAATGTTTTCCAGAAATTGAAAAATTATGCTTTGTTTGGGGGGATTTGTTTTCCCCTCCACAAAGGGAAAGCATATCCAGTAGCTTGAAGAACCTGCAAAAAAATTTAAGTTATTATCATTACAAAAAGGTAATATGAAGTTGATTTCCGGTTCATGCCAAATACTGGAAAACATTGTCCAGCAGTTTTCCTATAACATAGCCAAACATCATGGATATTTTGTTTTCTCATAATAATTTCCATGGAATTTGTTTCCAAAATCAGTTGGTTTTCTGGCAAACAAAGTGAGCCTTAGTATTCCTGCATTGAATGAATCAGAAAGCAAGTTTTAATGGATATACCTGATAAATTTATTCAATGATTTGTAGAACTTTCTGAAAAAAGTGTTCAGAAAGATTTTCATTAGACAAAGCTTTGGACATCTTTATTTGCATTGCTTACACTAGCTAAATGAGAATTCTAGGAGTTTCAAGTCTTTATTTGGAAGTACGTGTCTTCTGCTTTCCATTGTGTGCCCATTTCTGCAATGGCTACCAGTTTTTTGCTCATGCAGAAGCTTTTTATATTTCAATTCCATCACTGTCATTTGGATTTTTGATACCAACTAATGTTTGGATGATGAACTTAGAGGAGTATGTCATGAGTTGTCCACACTTCATTGATGTCATACATACCTTTTCACATTTACTGATTTTCTTGTCTGAGTTGACAAGATAAATCACTATGGTAATAATTAATTTTGAATTTGTTTCAGAGTGGTTATCAATTATGACTTCCCTACTGGAGTGGAAGATTATGTTCATAGGATTGGGAGAACTGGGAGGGCAGGGGCCACTGGAGTGGCCTACACATTCTTTGGTGACCAGGATGCAAAGCATGCTTCAGATCTCATCAAAGTTCTGGAAGGAGCAAATCAACAGGTCCCTCCAGAGATACGTGATATGGCTTCACGTGGTGGTGGGGGGATGGGAAGGTTTAGACGATGGGGCTCTGGCTCTGGTGGTCATGATGGGGGGCGCGGTGGACGCAGTGACTTTGGTTATGGTGGAAGGGGTGGTTGGGGAATGTCCAACTCCTCTTCTAGCAGACCAGAAAGAGGTGGAGGCCGTGGAAATGACCATGAGTCACGGGACAGGTACATTGACTAATTTGAATTATTCATTACTTTAAATATCTTATTTTCATTTGGGCTTCCTTGGAAGTATGAAGTGATTTTGGTTTGTTTGCACAGAAATGGGAACTTGTTTCATCCAACACAGCATTTCTTTTATTTAAGTTATTCCATTGTACTAATAATGATTGTATCATTTTTTTTTTTTTGTCTTTTGCTGTAGCCTTTTTCCTTTCAACTCCATGGCAATCTGTTTTTTTACATTTAGGTTCTTCATGGTTTTAATAAATGACCTTTGCAATTTGCTATCATAAGAACTGTTTTATGTACTCTATTTGGGTTTAAAGTTGAATTTGTGAAGATGCAAATGAATTCCAAGCTATTACTGCTGTTCCTAGTGTTGTAATGGTAGGAAATGCCTCTGATACTTGTGGGCAGGTATGATCGGGGATACGGTGATGGACATGATAGGGGCCACAATCACAATCGGAGCCCTGACAAGGGATCAGGTTGGGGTGATTGCAGTAAAAGTTGGAACCGTGATAAAAGCCGTAGTCGGAGCCCAGACAGGCATGACAGGGCTCCACCAGTGCGCAGTTTTCACCAGGCAATGATGGAAAAGGGTCGGGCTTCCATCCCTATTCAAATTCAGCACGAGAGGTCTCGATCACCTGGTGCTGGTGGTGGTAGCAGTTTTCACAAGGCAATAATGGAAAGGGGTCGGGCATCCCCACCACGTCAAGTCCACCGTGAGAGGTCTCGATCCCCTTATCATGGTAGTGGTGGGAGTTTCCACAAGGAAATGATCGAACAAAGTCGGTCATCCTCTTACCATGCCCTGCAGGAGCGGGGGAGATCACCGAGCAGTGGACATGATAGAGGATTTAATGCTGGGCCTCGTTCTTATGTTGGAGAAGAAGAGGAGGAAGGAATGATTCCAGCCGATGAAGATGGCACGATACCTCCTTGATGATGGTTTTGCTGATGCGGTCCGTTTTGTTTTGTTTTGTACGGTTCCTTTTGGTGCAGCTGCTAAGGGCCAGGGGAACCGTAGCCATAACAAGGGGAATAAAGGTGGGTAGTTGATTTTTGGTGGATGTGCCCCTTTAATTCTGAACGATGAAAAAACTTTAACCGGAAGTCCCTTTCTCAGAGATTCTGTTTAAATGCATGTAACATAACAAGCTATAAATTTTATGATGTATTTTCTGTATAACTCTGCAACCATAATCCTTTTAGTTAAATCCTCTTGAGCGTTTGGTGGAAAGTATTTGAACCACAATCCTTGATTTCTGTGTTCTTAATGTCGTTTATGTGCTTGACTAGGAATGATCAGCAGAATCATTATTAATTTCTTGCTGGAGTTTCAAAAATGAAACGCTCATTTGAGAAAATCATCTCAGTTCATGCTCTCGGATGTCCAATGTCTCCTTCCCCTCCATAATAAAATCTCTCAACTCGTTCAGTTTTGTCCATGAAAAAAATCATAGTTCGTTCAAGGGCTGAAATTGGTTTTGACTCAACGGATCCTTTTTCAAAAGAGCCGCCGAGGGCAATGAAAGCTAAACTTAAATGCCTTTGAAGGGCCAGAGGTAATGAAAATGTTAAAAATTACTAGTCTTCTTGAGCAGGAGTCAACATGGGGTGATTAATCCTAGCATAATTAAGCTAAAACTTGGGGCATTAACCACAGAAAAACCAAAATAGCTATATGCCTTTACATGACCAAAGATTAGGCTCACCGTTAATAAGACATTGAATGGCGAGTGATTCCAATAGAAGCTAACTAGGAAAGCCATTAAGTATTCGGTTACAGAAGGAGGTTCCTTTTGCTTTCGCCTCCCCACAAATAGTTTTATCGTTCAAACAGTTTCTTTAAAATTTATTAAAATAATATTTATTTGAAAAAAATATTTTTAATATTAGTATATAAAAACCCATCTGAAAACACTTAAAAAATTTAATTTAAGATGAGACAAAAAAACATTTTAAAATATAAATACAAACAGGACTCCGGGAGCTAGAAAGACTATAAATGAAATGAAACAAGTCATGTCAAGAAAGGTCAAGTAAGCTCAGCCCTTTCTTCTTCTTTAGTCAGCAAATATCAAGTAATATTAAAAAAAAAAAAAAACAATGCCTCTAAGTTGATCATTTCCAATTAGCCATTATTGACTCTCTTTTCTAATGACTAAGATAATAACATTTAAGGCAAGAATTGTTAGCAAAAAATAAAAAAATAAAAATTAATGGCCGAAGGATTGTCCACGCCATATAGATGGTAAGTGCACTCACTAACTTACCATCAGGGCAATGCCTTTAACCTCATACCAAATTGTAAGCAAATGAAATCATACATGCATGCAAACATACATGCATACGTGTGTGCTCAGACAATAGATGAATTGAACTATGATTTATTTACTTGTAAAATTATATAAACTAGATTTTAGAAGACACGAAAGGGCCTTACATGGATGCCACGTGTCCTTCAAAGGATTTTCCTAAGACACAAACCTTATGATGCAAAACAAAATAAAACAACAAATAATCTCACAAAATAAATAAATAAAATAATAAATTTCACCGATAGCAATAGAAAAAGAGAGCTAAACAGTCACTAACAAGAAGAAATATTAACCCTTGAATGTAGTATCATCAAAGGCTAGAAATCAGCCAAGTGTACACCAACGCTCTCTCATTTCACCAATAAAGCCCCTTGAAATCAACATGAAACCAGCCTCCCTTCCTATTGCTCTCTCTCTCTCTCTCGCTCTCTCTCGTTTCTATTCTCTCTAGGGCCCTGGCTAGTGGCTACCCTCTCTACTGCATGAAGCTTAATACAATGCTGAGAGATGAATTTCCTTTCCTTTCAAGCCTTCTCTCTGAACACAACTTCAATCCAGAGGGAACTAATGACTTTTCCCTTGAAGAGGCTTTCTCTTCCAAGGGCCTTTTTTACAATTTTCACCATCTTGGCTATGGCCACCCCACCAATATCACTCCCCCCTGTCTTGATCTTGATCATTTTACCACTGAAGGCTCCTCGCAGAATCCGTTTTCTGGAATTTCAGGAACATGCATTGACCTGGCTCGCCTTGATTCCTTGGCAAGTGGCTTCTCTAGTCATGATCTCAATGCTTATACACCCACAGTAGTACCTTTGTTGCCTGCAGGTTGTGGAGATAGGCTATTGCATGGCTTGCAAAGAGGACCAGTTCGGGATCATGATTATCAGAAAATATCCGGAGCTCGCTCCTTGAATCAAAAGGAGATGAAGGAGCGACGCGGGTTTGAAGAAATCGGACGGACGAGGACCGCTAACAGTGGGGTATCCACAGATAAGGTCTCATGTGGGAGTACTGAAGATTCTAAGCATCACAAGCAAGTTAATCATCATAGGAAGGCCAAGAAGTTGCTACTGGGAAAAGACTCCAAGGTTCATAAGAAATCTCAAGTTATCAAAGGCCAATGGACTCCTCAAGAAGACAGGTAGATAGGATTCTCACTTTCTCTTGCTGTTTCTTTCACTGCTTGTGAATTAGGGTTCTTGCACATGTCTGCTATCTATTATCCGTACTTGAGCTAGAAGGAACTGATTTTGTGAATCTCTAATGGTAGACTATTAGTGCAATCGGTGAAGCAGTATGGAATAAAGAAATGGTCTCAAATTGCAAAGATGCTGGAGGGCAGAGTAGGGAAGCAGTGTAGAGAGAGATGGCATAACCATTTGAGGCCAGACATCAAGGTTTCTCCGCCCTTTTCATCCATTTTCTCCCCTCTTATCTCTTCGTAGCTATAGATATGAATATATTACCTTCCTTATACACGGCCAATTAATAGCAATATATATAACTACATTTATGCACATACTAAATTCACATGGTATATACATACTTTTCTTATAGATATAACGCTGAATTTACCTTCGATTTTATAGAATTATCGAGAAAAAAGTTGTTATATTTATAAAATACAATCTCTCCATCTTGCTTTAAGGTCCTTGTTGATATAGCATACAATTTCAAATTTGGTTCGCTATTAAAGTTGTGTTAACGCATTGACATGCATAGTAACTGAGTGTCATGAGTTGTCACACATAATAACTCGTCGAAGCAAATCTTACATAAAGGATAATGAGTAATGCTACTGTTACTGTTTTTTTTTTTAAATGTTGAAATTACCTTCCATTTTTGGAGAA
This sequence comes from Populus ilicifolia, assembly GCA_015708895.1. Classification (NCBI taxonomy): domain Eukaryota; kingdom Viridiplantae; phylum Streptophyta; class Magnoliopsida; order Malpighiales; family Salicaceae; genus Populus; species Populus ilicifolia. Next base: position 588,073 of record SRLM01000031.1, on the reverse strand, counting down.
ATAATGAGAAAAAAGGTGGTATATTTATGAAAGACAATTCTAACGTTTTATTTTAATTATCTTGCCACCAACATCCCACGAGAATAAATCATAAAATCTCATATTTGGTCTACTACGGAAGTAGTGACAACGCATCGACATGCATGATGATTGAGCGTCAAGCTGGATTAGAACTTACTGAAACAGATCTTATCTGGAGGATAACGAGTGATGCTCGCCACCCTTTAAAAAAAATATATATGTTAAAACCATCTTAAATTCTAGAGAATTACATAAAAGGTATGTTAATAGAGGAATGATGCGTGATATAGCTTCGGTTTTAGTCTTTAGAACATATCTGTAATTAAGAAAATTATTATGAAACTCAACTTTAGATTGCTACCCTCACATGCATGGTTAATTATTTCCTCTACTTGCTTTGATTTCTCCATTAATCTGAATATATGTTTGTAGCTATAACCCTAGCTTGGTTCTATGCATTTGATCGATTACATGTATGTGGCCATGCTTGTGCTTGAATGAAGCTCTCTGATTTTAATTCTATCTGGACAGAAAGACATAAACATTCCTTCCAATACTTGACATTGCTTTGTCTTCCTTCTAAGCACCACAATATGCATCATAGTAATATCATATCAATGTATAATTCATCCAACATGCAGAAAGATGCATGGAGCGAGGAGGAGGATGAGCTACTAATCAAGGCCCACAAAGAGATTGGAAATAGATGGGCCGAGATTGCCAAGAGATTACCTGGAAGGACAGAGAACACCATAAAGAATCACTGGAATGCGACCAAGAGAAGGCAATTTTCAAGGCGTGAATCTGGAAAGGACATGGATTCTAAAAGCACCCTCTTGCAAAGCTACATTATGATGGTGACTTCATCCTCATCTACTCAAGAAAATAACGAGGAAGAGAAAACTGAGGACGTTAACTCCAATTCACCTAACCAAAACGAGAGCCCAGGTTCATCCTCGACAGATTTGGAAATCCCAGATGGACATGACCATAACAACGATGCATCCAAGTTATCTTTTGACACAAACTTGTTTAATGATAGTTACGGGTTTATGTCCTTCCTGGAAGAGATGCCTTGCAGCTACGTGGAAGATGAGAGCAATATGGAGTTTGAGATATCGGGATTGGATAGTTTGATGAAGGGTGCTGAGGTGAAGAAGGAGATGGATTTGCTAGAGATGATCACCCAAGGAATTAGTCACTAAGCTTTTCTTCTAATTGCTGTCAGCTGCATGCGAAGAGACTCTTCTTCGCGAAAATCTTCATGGTCATGAGGGTGTAATTAAGTTTTTCTAGCGGAATGCTTTCAATGCTTGTTTTCTTCCCTGCACCAGCAATGCTTTTAGGCTTGTTTCCCCCAACTTATTTGGAATTAGGAAAGTTCATGGACTAATTTGTAGTGGATATATGTGTTCTTATAGATATATATTTCCTTTAGGTCATTTCATAAAGTTAACAAGCTTCAAATTCGTGGAATATACATGCTAAAAGTCTAAAAACCATCCGTGTAAGAAGAAGCATTCTCTCTTCACATGCATGGACAAGGATGGCGAGCAAGTACGCGTAGATTCATGTCAAGACATTTCATTTTATTTGGGCAATTCAAGTGGGCGGCCATACATTATACCATGGGGGGGAATGTCTGACAGTTTAATAAATCCCTCATGAAATCTAAATTTCTCAAGTTGTGCGCCAGGGGAGCTAGCCAGCCCTCCTAACTATAGGTTTTATTCCTGATTTAGTGTATCTCCGGTTCAAAACCCGAGTTTTGAATTTTGATAGGGTTATTGAATTATGTAGGTTGATTTTTTTAATTAAAACAATATCATTATAGTAAAAAAAATAATAAATTATAATTGAGTTTTTAACTGGATTTTGTTAGATCAGCTGGGTCATACCAAGTTTTTTCTTTTCCTGTTTTTTTTTTAACCTAACCCAATTCTAGCCTCAACCCCGCCCAACAAGCCAGACCAGGTTGGGTTTCAAATCTATACTTCTAACTAAAAAATTAATAGGTTTGGCCTTAGAGATATTGTTTGTTATTTGTCTTTATATCAGTGCAAGCTTTATAACCAAAGGATTTTATAAGAGGCTCCTTAAAAAATTCTATATATCCAATAATCTTATTTTTAGATATGTTTAAAATATTAATACTAGATATGATTTAAAAATATAAAACCATGCAAGTAAACATCATTGAAATGTTTTCGTTGGTAAATTACAATAAATTTTATATACAAAATATTTTCTTGTTATATCCATCAGTGAACACCAATGAAAATATTCTTCGGTATATACCAAGAGAATTACATTTGAAAAATAATGAATTAAAATAAAGTCAAAAAGTACAATGACATGTCATTTATATCGATAGTATTAATACCTTTCATAAACTTATTGGTAAACTGCTCACTTTTTTTTGGCATTGTTCATTATATCAATTACAAAGGATATCGTCGATGGATTAATTCTATCAGTATTTTTTATAGAGTTCTGGAACTGTTTCATTTTTTAATTGCACTATTACATATTGGTCTTTACAACCAAAATCATTGTTGAATGAAAAGTTATCAATGATATTTTTGGAGTTTCTAAAATTTTTTGATTAAATTAAAATTTTAAATTAAACATTACAGATAAAATCACCGACAGATTGAAAAGTTATCAATGATATTTGAGGGGTTTCTGAAAATATTTGTTTAAATTAAAATTTTAAATTAAATATGACAAATGAAATCACTAATGGAATGATTAAAAATATTAATATGTAATTATTTATTGATAAAAATATCAGTAAAATGCCCTAATAAAGAAGACTAAAATCCTTCATTTAATAACATCTTTTTTTTTCTTCTCTTCTCAACTCCTTCTCTTCTCTTCTCCTTCATACGCAGGTATGGCTTATCATTTCTTCTTCTGCTCTCTTCTCAGTTTTTTTTATTAATTAACATACTTTATAATTTTTATTTTTTTTCTTTTCTCAGTTTTACTCACAATTATATTAAGGTAACTTTTTTAATTTTTTTACTTTTTTGTATTTTCTCACATTATATTTTTTTAAAATTTTTAAATTTTTTTGTTCTCAATAATTGTATAAATGTTGTTATAGAATTTGTTTTTTCATATGAGATCAGTTTTGTTGGATTTGTTTTCAATTATGTTGTTTAATTTCAATTAAATTATTTTATTTGTTGTAGGAAGATGGGTTTTGAAATAGGTTTTCTACGTTAGGTGGAAAGTTTTTTAGTTGATTTATTTTTTGGTTGCCTTTTTTTGTCTCATTTATTATTGCAAATCTATTTGAGTTGATTTTCCTTTTCTTTTTGTCAACCAACTCGGTTCCTAAATATTATGGAGTGTTGATTTATATTAATTTAATTATTTTTTAATGTTTTTAAATAATTTAAAAAAAATAATTACTAACGATATTATTTACAGATTAAGTCTGAAGTTAGTATATTTCATATAGTTGGAAAAGAATTGCTATAAATGTCATTGTGCCACTATTGTATCACTAATAGTTGTGCATATGGTATTTCTATTAGTTATATGGTAAAATTTTCAAGAAAAATACTATCGAATTAAAAGGGGTTAAAAAAATTTGATACACTTTTTCTGTTAGTAAATCCATTACTAATTTATCTACCAACATACCAAAAATTACTAATAAGAGTTATATCAATGAAACATTTTTATTTGTAAGTCTGTCAATAAATTTATTACTTATAAGATGAAAGTATAAATTCTAATGGAAAATTCTATCGGTATTTCTAAAAAATTTGATAGTGCTAATAAAGGGATTTACTTGTTTATAGAGTAAAATTTCTTTAAAATGTCAATGTTGAATGATAAAGCTTATTTTACAAGGTTTATAAATAATTATATATGCAATTGAAAATAATAAAAATGCCTTTTCTTTAGACTTTCACTTAATCTATTTTCATCAACTTGTCACCATAACCTAGCTCTAATTCACCATTTTTCTTCTGTAACTTACACCTAATCTAATTATGAGAATTTTTTTAGTTGTAATGGAGAGTTACCAACTACATAAATATCTAATTTAGCTTTGTACGGGTTTTTGGAATCTAGGTACATAGAGTTAATGACCTCAGTTTTGTACTTAATTTTTTCAAAGATAAGATAGGTTTAACCTACAATTTTTTGATCTATTATAATTAACAAGGCTGTCAAAACTAAGAGCGAAGCTAGGATTATTTGTTAGGGGAGGCCAAAAAAATATAATATTTTTTTAATTTATTATATATGAGTTGTAAAAATAAAATAAAAACTGCATGATTTAGTTTTATTTAAAGAACATTTTACAAAATATATAATAACTTTGTACTTATTAAATACAAATATACAAAGTATATAAGAAACATTAATTAAAACAAAGCATTATTTATGTTTAATAAACTTTGAAATAAAATAATAAATAATAATTCTTACATATTTATTTGAATTATGTTTGTTGTTTTTTCATATAATAGAAATCATTGATTATCATATCAATTGTGAATTTTTCAGCAATTTCTTTTTTTATATAAATAATCAAATGATTTGCACGAAAATGATCCTCTATCTAATTGCAAAGTTTTGTTTTACCAATCTTTATCACTGGGAAAGCTTGTTCAATAGTTGTTGTCGAAACAAGAAGAGTCAAGATAAGCTAAATCAACCTATCAATGAGTGGATAAATTATTGATCTTTCTGTTTCAACCAATCCTTGATATAAATCTGAAATCAATGACATATTCTTTAATTTTGGATGATTGGGTATACCAGGCTCATAATGTTGCAACTAAAATTTCAAATGATTTTTTTCTTGGTCAGAAAAATTTTCAGGATAGAACTTATTAATAAGTAAACATATATCTTTAACATTGAATAATTTATAGTTATTTCTAATATCTAAAGTTGTTCTCAATTTAAGAAGATCAATCACTTATTCATTGAATCTATTATTTAGCTCTTGTAATTGTTGATCAACGATAGTTATAAATATATCAACTTGATAGTGATGCTCAACTGTTACTGATTTTGTTTTACGATGAAATCGTCCCACACTAGAAAAACAAGCATCAATATGAGGAACTTCAATGTTTTGATGCTTACAAAATGATGTCACTTTTTCTAAAAAAGTTTTCTAATCATCATCTCTTAACTTCTGAATTAAAATCTTTGTACTAGTCACTAAATGCATAGCATTTAAAATGTCTTAAGATTTTTATTACAATGCTTTACAAAGCACATCAATAATTCTCATAACATTTTTCATTATATGTAAGAAGAATGTAAAATCAAATGGTATTAGCAACTTAAATGAAAAGGTCGCACTACTATATTGAAAATAAGTAGATCCATCTAAAGCAATGTTTTCAGAACCAAGCAAGTTACCCCATATATTTTTATCAAACTGCATGTTGATTTGAAGTGCAAACTCCATCTGCTATCTTTAGATCATTGCAAATCACCTACTTAATTAACTCATTTACCTGTTTCAATCTCACTAATATCAACTAGATGCTCAATTGTAGCTTCTTAAAAAGCTCGTAGTTTATCATTATGCTTACAAGAAGCACTAACAATGTTAATAATAAATATCAAATTCTAAAACAAAGTGTGAATATCAAATATTTCTCTAGCTGTAGGAATAAGAGTCAATTGTAACTGATGAGCTAAATAATGTATATAATATATATAAGGGCAATCATTGATGAATAAAGCTTACAAACCATTCCACTCTCCACATATATTACTAGCATCATCATACCTTTGACCCCTAATATTTTAAACATCAAGATTCTGATGAGATAAAACAAAGAAAATCTTTTCCTTAAGAGTTGAAGCAATTGTATCTTTGACATAAACTATATTAAAAAATTATTCTCATAAAAATCCACTTCTATCAACAAACCTAATAAAAAGGGTCATTTGCTCTCTTCTAGATTCATCTCAAACTTCATCAATAATCAAACAAAATCTTACATCACCAATCTCATGATGAATTGAAGACTAAAAATTTCTAGCAAAGACATGCAAAATTTATTTTGAATTTGATGCGAGGTGTATTTAGCATTTTATGGAGCATTACTCAAAACAAGAGCTCTTATTTGCTCATTGTAAGATGTTAAAAGTTCCATCATTTCAAGAAAATTACCTTGGTTTTTCTATTCTGGAAATTCATCATGTCCTCTAAAAGCATGTATTTGAAATGTGAGCCAACGAATAATATTTATTGAAGCTTTAATACACAATCGATCACTTAGAATTTCTTGAATAGTTTGTCTCTTAACTACCTTCTTAATATGACATGACTGATTTTTCAAATTCTCTAAGCATCTGATAACAAATCTGTGAGCTGAATTTAAATTTTTTTCTATATGAGTTAAAAAAGCACACCGCTCTCCATCATTAGCTTTCTTTCAATAATTAAATTCTCTAACAGTAAATGTGTCTGATCCTAGCTTTTTAGATGGTTTACTTGAAAATAGATAGCAACAAAAACAAAATGCAGTATTTTTCTCTAAATATTTAAGGCATGGATAACTTTTGAACTAATGAGATTAAAATCGACGAGGATGTTTTTCACCATTCAACGGATATTTAGACATCAAAGGTTGATATAACCCCAAATTAATGTATGTCCTTTGAATTTAATCGTATTAATTAATTGGATATTTTTAAATTTGAGGATGATTGCTTAGATCTCTAATAAAATGAGCAATGTCGATTATAGTAGGAGGTGGTTCACTAGTCAATGCAAGTTCTTCATAAACTAAAGCATATTTGGGCTACTTAACCATAACTTCAACATTAAACATTGGAGTTGATTCACTAGGCTGTGAGTTATCAATATTTTTCCTTTTTTTCCTCAAAAAATCAATTCTTTTTATTTTGTTCATGATTCAATATAAAATCAAAACATATATCATGAGAAAAAATTGATAATTTTGGTGACTCTGCTAAAAACAAAACATAAAAAAATCCAAACATAATCAAAACAAACCCATAAAATATATCAAATTAATTAGAAAAAAATCACTATAACAAGAATTCAAAAAAGAATTGGTAAAATTAGCATATCTGAGGAAAAAAAGCAAAAATAACAGATACATACATACATACATACATACATATATATATATATATCTCATCAAATTCTTAACAAACATTCCAAAATAAAATAAAAAGAAATTTTAAATTTGGATTATCACTAATCAGTTACCTTGTTTTATTTAATAAGAGATTAATTAATCGGTGAGTTTACCATCTGCTTTAACTTTTTCACTAGACGTTTATATTCTTATATCTATCTTTTATTTTATGTTAGGGTTTTAAAAAGTGACAGCAACTTTATATTCTTCTTTCCACATAAGGGTTAAAACAAAGCATAGCTAAACTCTACTAATATAGTTACTATGGAGTCAGCCCACTTATTTAAAACAAAACTCATTCCCACATTTAGTGTCTAGATAAGGAAACAAATTGAATGTTTTGCAAGGGCTCGAGCCCTTGCTTACCTCTCTCTAATTCTGCTACTGGTCAAAACCAACCCAATCATCAAATTGAAAAAGGAAGAGGATCAAGGATTATATTGTAAGGTCTGACCTACTTTTCCTTGTAAAATATTGTTTGTTTTGAACCTTTCATCCTCACAGTTTCATTTCTGACAGCCCATAGCCTCAAAATACGTTCTATAAGGTGGATATCACATAGATGTTTTATTAGAACAAAATATGGCTTCAATTCTATTCAAATATATGAATAGTATAATATTTCAGATACACGAAAAATATAATATACACACACTTAAAAAAAAAAAAAGGAGGGTGGGATGGTAGTCATTGTTCATTTTTTTTTAATAAATTACAACAATTTTATAAATTAGTTGTTATAGCCAATAAAAACATGACTTGCTTAACAAAGAAGATAAAATAAAATATCAAATTAGTAAAAGAAAATACTTACAAAATAATACTCTTAATCATAATCAAACTCTTAAAGTCTCTTAATAAAAGTTATAACCATGAAACTAAATTAGCTTGTCTACGAATTCTTTGGCTAAATGTTTCGCAACATGACTCTTATCTCTATGAACATACTTAAAAATCATAAAAGAAGCAAATTGCTTGCAGTGAAAATATCATTGAATCAACCTTGTAAGCACCATGACCGTATGATGTTTTCTCCTTCAATCCAAGTAATAGCATTCCAAGGATCAAACTCCATAACCCATTGATTTGAAAAGGCATAGACGTAACAGTTTGTTTTGAATTGTCTACATTACTAGTAGATCTCATCTTCACTAGAGTACTCCACCAATTCTTGATGGTTCTAGATTGCCATTAATGAATTCGTCGACATTTCATTTTAGTATATTTGTTAAAGGAGGTATCTAGGATGAGTCACTTTTTATTTTTATCTTAAAATTAGTTCATATAAGAAGATCATTTGGTGAACATAATAAATCTAACTCACTATAAACTCTCATAATTACATTTCACTTAAATTATAATTCAATGAAAAAAGAAATAATGCAAATCATCTCAATCCTTTTCTTTCTCATTAAAAATTAAATTATTTTGAGCATTTTAAATAGCCCAAACTATACCAAAGAAAAAAAACACCACTTCTATTTCCCTAACTAATCTACCAACCAAGATTATAACGTCCAAATACAATAGGATTCATAGTTTCTGTCTCCTTTTAACAAAAGGGATAGATTAAACCATTGCCTTATAACATTCCTCTTCGATGTAGAAAGTCTTTTGTAGATAATTTATTGAAGATAGCAAGCTATAAATGAATATCTACCTTTAGTGGCAGCACAATAGCACCATATATATAATAGAAATGGTTTTTCCCTTGACAAAATAATTGACTTAAAAAAAAAAGTGCAACTCTTTACAGATAAACCCCTTTGGGTTTGGTCTCCATACCTTCATATCATTAACATTTTGGCTTAAAGAGACCCCTGATAGCAATGAATCCCTTTCATGTACCTTTTCCTAATCCCATAGTCTTCTTCTCCATGACAAGGACCATGTCCAATTGTTGTCATTCCAGGATCCATCTTACATAAAGACTAGGAAATCCATGCATGAGAACAGAATCACCTAAATATTTTGAAGTCCAAAATAAAATGTGATTTCTATTTCCTATAACCATTCATATTTCATTTTAAATTCCAAAAAAGAATATTCCACGCCATTGATGGTTGTACAAGCACCACTTCAAATAAGGATATATAATAAAATGGAAGGTTAGACAACATGAACTTTAATAAACGAAGTTCTCTATATATTAAAAGAATCTTGCCGTTCCAAGACCTAAAATAAGATTTAATCTAATCCATAAATGGTTTTCAAGTGAAACATAGCCTCAGATTAACTACTAGAGGAAGACCCAAGAATTTTACAGGTATACAACTTGACTTGCATCTCAAAGTTAATTTTCAAACCTTATCATAGATGAAACCATTTAAGAATTATTTTAATGTTCTTAAGAACTTCCATATTATTTGGACAAAATATCATTGTGTCGTTAGTATATTGAAGTAGTATTACTTGCTGAGAAGAAATATGAACTCCTGAATATATATAGCCTGCTCGCCAATTCTTGACTAAACAAAATTACTAATCCTTCAACAACATTGTTAAACAGAAATGGTGATATAAGATCCCCTTGCTGAATCTTCTTCTGCATCAGAAACTCATTGGATGATGAGTCACTGATGAGAACATAAAGATCAGCTATTGAAATACTTTCTTGAATCGGGGAAATCCATTTACCTTCAAAACCCAGAGAACCCATGATTCCGCAGATGAAATCCCAAGACATTGACTCTTGAAACCCCACTTTCAAGAGGAAGCCTTGAACATGATGCCTTCGCATGCTACCTAAGATTTTATTAGCCAACAGAAAGCTGTTAATAATCTTCCTTCCTAAAATGAAAGCCTACTAAGTATCACTAATCACGTCATCAATGAAATATTTAATTCACGAGGATAGGTCTTGGCAATGATCTTGTATATATGTCCCATTCACAAGACTAATAGGCCTAAAATCTATGAACCTATTAGTACTTTTAACCTTATCAACTAATGTGATGTATGCTTTATTAATTCCTTTAAACATCCTGCTAGTTTTTAATTTTAATATTTCAAAACCAGCAAAAAAATCTCATCTCCAATAAATGGCCATGTCATTTTACAGAAATTAAAGTTAAATTCATCCTCTAGTCTTGTAGACTTCACACCTCCACGCTACCTCTTGAACCTCCTCCAATGTCACCTCCCTCTCTAACCAAAGTAAAGACTCATTACTTAAAGTCTTAAATCTTGCACTTCTATGCAAGACCTAATAGCAAAATTACTACATAACATGTTGTCAAAAAAAAATTACGATGAAGATAATTGGTTTGTTGTCGTTGAAGATACGGGTTTGAGTTAAAAGGGTCTTGTAATATTTAATATAAGACCTATGTGGTTATTAAATAAAAAATAATAGTAATCTTGTAAATAATTCTATTTTTTATTGATTTTTTTAAAGTGTCAAAATATTAGACGCCGTACAAAGTATAGGATGAAACTGTGATTTTTTAAACAGTTGATAAATGTAAAACAAGCCAAATTACACGAAGCTGAGGATAATTTTTCCAAAGGAAAATCATGCAGCCTTTGGCTTTGACTTCGACTTCATCCGCTTTGCTCTTGAATACAAGAAGACTCCAGAAAGGGCCATAGCAGTTCCTGCAGTTAATCAAATCATCAGCAGGTCCATGAATTAAGAAACAAGAAAAATATCTTCTAGTCGTTTACGTGGTATGGAATGTGAAGGAGGGATTCTCCATCATGCTATATAGTGCATTGTAGTTTAAAGGACCTCTCTCCTTGAACCAAGAAAGAAAAACTTACCAATGGAGTTTACGGGCGTCACGGGAGTTCGAAAGAAGATGACTGATGAGACTATGACCACCACACGCTTCACGCAATTTCCAACAGCATGTGTGATAGGATCTACCATCTGTAATATCATGTAGGAGACCTGCAAGGAAATCAAATAAAAATAATCAATGGCAGGGGCAGTTAAGTCGTCACTTTGGAGCTGATTCAGCCAGGATTGCGGTGAGACCACTGTAGACATTATCTATGACAGGATTTACCTCTGCTTGCTATTAGCAGATAGATTTTATTGGTTAAGGGTTGATTACCATATTTTTCATTCTTCTGTTAAACAAATACAATTCCTATAGTTGATTCCTGAACAGTGGCTGGGATGTTGAGAGTTATGAAGCTATGATAAATAATGGATACAAAGCAGTAAGAACATCACTTGTTGATAAGAGTGGAGGCAGAATCCGGCGAGAAGAGATCTTATGCATAGCTCGTTAACATTCAACCCTTGGTTTGCCTGAAACATGAAGAAAAGAAAACATCATGCATCTTGCCGGTGGCTTTTGAAGAATCAAACTATGATAGTTTGGAGTCCAGGTTAACTAAAAACCGTATGTATAATACTCACAGCAGACTGCAGGTATGATGGAGTAAACTTAAAGCCTTCCATGAAAATAGCAGCAGGAACCAGCAGGATAAAAGAAATGATGGTTATGACAGAGAAGAGACCGACGTTGTCCAAAGTTTCCTATCAAGAACAAGGTGCTGCTGGTTACGGGCCTAATCAAATTGACCATAATAAACAATTCAAGTACTAGCAGAATTACTAGAATAAGATTAGAGAAATTAGGTTTGAAATTCTTATTCCTGCGAAGACCTCCCGCCTCTTACCTCTTTGTTAACCATCAACTTTTTGCTAAAGACATTTCGTGACTGGTTAGTCACGTTGGAAGCCATTGCACTACAGAAACCGATCCTGTTCATGTCAAAATAGCTAATCATTCTCAAAAGCAGGTAAAACATGGACTCGAAGATCATTTATTTTAGACAAATCTAATGCATTGAGTCCTTAGCTCACCAAAAATATATAAAATTACTTTCTTACCAATTAAAAGAGACCTCAGTCAATGATGCCAAGCCTACTCCACCTACTAGTGGCACAAGGGAGGAAAGTACCCAGAAAGCAGGCGTCTGTTCACAGAGTGAGAAAACTAATCATTTTGTCTTACAAAATAGACTTTATAACTGTGTTGCCGTATGAAAAACAAAAAATGAAGATAATAGCACGAACAAAGGCAGCTTAAAACATTTAGGGACAGCACAAACCGCTTAACCGTAAATTCATTGCCATTGAATTAAGGAGCTTTATGCTTCTTTCTGACTACACCCCAGGGGGGTTTTATTTTCCAGGACAGCATGCACTGAGTTTCAACTGGGGAATTAATTACTACCACTACAGTTTCATTAATATGTATGAACTACAATTGAATGAATATCTACAGCCTTACACTTTTTTGAATTTGGACGCCTATTATTCTTATGGCATTGGCAAACGAGCATTAATCTACAATTTGGGTTCCTAAACAAGGAAATTTACAGAAGCATTATAGCCCCAACGAAAATGTTTTCGAAGTTCTGCTAGACACCTGCAACAGTACTTGTTACTTCCCAAAGATCTACAGTGGTAAGATTGTGAAATTCTGATCACAAATCCTTACCTCACCAAGAAACAATGCAGCAAATAACACTGTGAAAAAGGGTTCCAAAGCTTTGATTGTATGAGTGAATGAGACAGCAACCTTTCCCAGACTAACATTAGTAAGAAGGTTACCAAATGTGTGTGCTACAGCCAAAGGTAGGATGGCCAAAATCTGCGAAGAGAACGCGATAAGTGACAAAATAAAGCAATATTGATTCTTCAGTCCGATACCAGCGAGTACCTGTGGACGAGTAAGCTTCGGTCTGTTGCAGAGATTTAGTGCCCACATTATGATGATCATCACAGTCCCACAGCCAAATTGGAAAGCTGTAATTGTTGCTGGAAATGGATACACCTTCAGAACCTACAACAAAGAATAGAAAACAGATTATTTCACTCTTCTCAAATACTGGAATGTAGATGAAAGGAAAACTAGAAATATTCACCTTTCCATACATTTGCTGCATATATTATTATATTTGTGTCTTGTTCATTTCCTGTAGAAGAATATCTCTATACTGACTAAATGGTTAATTATAAGTGATGAACCATTAAAAAATCATAATTTCGCTTCCTTAGTATCCAGTTTTGTAGCTTTGAGAGCACAGCTTTTCTTTGTAGAATTATATTAGATGATAGCACGGTAGATAGAAAAGACGAAGTGTCACCACTTAATCAGAAAGACATAACCAAAACCATACGAGATATATAAACATCAAAAAATAAAAACAAGAATGAAAAATCAATTTCACGAGGTGAAATGAAATGGCATACAGAGAGAGAGGTGTAAATGAACCTGCTTGTTAAAGATGTTGAAGTAGATATTCAAAAGATACCAAATTCCAAACATAGCACCTAGCTGCATTGTCCTAGCCACATCACCTGATTTCTCAAATTCACCAGTACTGTCAGGAACTGAGGCAGCCCGGACCTTGATACTGCCATATTTGTGATTTCGACAGATAAATGCAGAGATTCGAGTATTGCAACTCAAACAATAACCTGACAGGGAAGTTTTTCGACGAGAGAAGCCATGACAGCAAATAGTATCAAGCGGTTTTAAAGAAGGGAGGTTAATACATGGGCCAAATCTGGGGCTAGATTGACAATACAAAGGTTTTTGTGGTCTCAGAACTGGGGTTGAAAGAGACAGAGGTAATGCTGTGCTCAGCATTTTGGAGTGGAAGGAAAAGAGAGAAAAGGAGAGGCAGAGATTCTTAAGCGTTGCATGAATAGTACAAAGCCTTGGTTTTTGTTCTTGGCACCTTGTTTAATTGGAGTTGCATTTCAAGTTTTTACTGGAAAGTGAAGTTCTAGGAACTAGCCATTGTTCAACGAATCCTTCATTTTGTAGCTTGTTATGTTTGCTAAAACTGTGACCATCCCATCAGAGTTGATTAACAGATAAAGAAGTTAATAAATATTTGTACTAAAGTAACGCTCCCATCTGCCTGCTACTTGAAGAAATTGATTGGCTGACCGAAAGGACTAAATAAAGATCTAGAATTGGATAATAGCTTTTGCAGATAGCATGTACTGACGGGCTGCTGTTACTGTCGGGCGAATCAGTAATGGGAACTAAGAGGTTGACTTAAAGAGAAGTTTTATTTATTAATGGTGGATTTATTGTGGTTAGTCATTTTATAATTTTAATGGTGGTAAGCAAGAGTTTCGAAATGAATGGACGATACGAATTTCAAGTTTGACAAGTAGGGAACCTGCTGCGACAAACTTGTGGCTTGCAGGACTCCATTTTGAGACCGGCAACTATCATGGACACCGATCATGGACCACCATGCTTGGACAAGAAGGACATCCCACAGTCGATTTCGGGGAACTTTACTTAGATCTTTCTTGACAATGCAGGGCTACTTAATCGTCCTCTTCTTTGGAAAAAAAATGGAAAACTTGAATTAAATTGATAAGTTACTGCTAGATGCCATACTTAATTGAATCAAATGGCATTTGCATCCACACGAGAGTGGGTGATTTTATTATAATAATGTGATATTTAGTGGAATTATTATATTTATGTAAATATATATTTATTATTAATAAAAAATTAATTTATTTTTAATATTTATATAATATTATATTATTAAATCTAGAGTAAATATCAATTTATGGGATAAAATATTTTACAAATAAAATTACATTAAAATTGTTATAATTATGATATTTTTATTACATTAAAACGTTCCTAAAATATTCATAATCAATACTCTTTTAAATATTGGTCATTCATTAGAGTTATAAAAACTAGTACATATTATATTTTTTTTATGAAAAAAATAAGTCAATGTAAGTGCTTGTTATAAATCATGTATATTAAATTGTTCCATATGATAATTTCATGAGAGTGATTACCTATATTTATAGAAAAACTCAAGTAATGGTTATATAAGTAATCTTTAAATTTAAATTCACTAAATTATTTTAAATATTATGTTTTCATCTTATCATGTGTTATTTTAATAAATGTAATGAAATAACAGATATTAAGTAAAACATGAACTATATAAACATATTTGAATGATTAAAAAATAATTTATTGTTCTATATAAATTAGAAAAAATATTATATCTATTATCAAATAACATTAACTAAAAACTTCTTAACTAAGATGGAATTAGATTTGAAAAGAGTTTCAAATCTTATTTAAATGATCAATGGTTATTATATAGATAATAAATATAATTTAATATTACAGAAATACTTCCTACTTGGATGTTAAATCAAAACATCATCGATGAAAGAATGTTAATTATACTACGAAATAGATCATTGAAAGATTAAGTCAAATCACTAATAATTTTTTTAATATATAAATAAACATGACACGTTGTTAAACGATACACCTAATCTTCAAATATAAATTAATTAATTATTTAATTAATAATAAATTAAATTATTAAATTTATTTCATCAGAATTAAAATTTATATTTAGGTCAACATATTAGAAACTTAATGGGTCATACACGTTAAAAACTATTAATTAAAAATTAAATTGAGATGATTTAATTAATTATGAATTTATTAAAATATATTTTAAAAATTTAAGATTACGAATATAATTAAAACAATAATTATATTTCTAGACCTAGAAAAATTAAGTAAAGACTTGATTAAGTTAATTTCTAAAATTATCTTAAATTAATAATGGATATTATTTAAAAAAATTAGTATTTTTTTAATTTATCATGTTTGTAAATTTATCTATAAATAATTAATTATACCTTCTATTTTTCAAGATCATATTTATTAGATAAAAAACTACAAAAATATAAAATTAAAGCTAATATTTTAATCATAACAACTCTGCTGTACGAAATAGAAATATAGGAGCTTTCTTGCTAATCAAGCTAAGGTCATTTCTCGTTAATTAATTAGTATAATAGAGAGTCATTTCTCTTTCATGCTTAGATTAGACATTTTTATTATTTTTCCTATAATTTTGTCATACTCCATACCGAGTGTAAATTAATTTTTCTCATGAGACAAATTTTTACCGGGTCAATGCTTTCTAGCATTCTTGTACTCTTTGTTTAGTATTTAAAAGAAATTGCTAATATTTTTTTTTAATTTTAATAACATATAAAATTGACACGAGTTATGTGGTCATGGAAGTTTTCAATAATATATATTCTGGTTCTAAATATTTCTTAAAAATTATTTTGGTCCCTATTTTTTATTTTTCCTTATGAATAAGTCCCTAGTTGAGAATGTTTCTTCCATCATATTTACACTAATTATAATTTAGTTCCTATACAAATATGTTTTTCAAAAAAAATCCCTATATGTCAAATCTTAAACCTGGTAAAATTAATGAAAAATAATATAATAAATATTATCATAACATTGAAATTAAATTTACATTGAAGCATGATTTTGAATATAGTTAGCATAAGTTAAAAATTAAAAAATGAATTTAATATATTTCTGAATCTAAGTGGAACCCTTTTAAGATCTTGGCCGATAATTGAAAATAAATTCATGCCTTAATCACTCACTCAATTTTTTTCTATTTTTTTAATTGAAAAAAAAGATTAATTGCATAATAACATGAAGTAATTGGACTGAGAGAGGACCATGTTATAAATAAAGTTAAAGATATGGGAATTATAAATAAAATGGAAAGTACTACTTATGTAGTTTTGGTAAACTAGAGGGACTAAGTTAGAAGATTTGGGAGGGACTGGGTTCGAAAAAAGAAAAGAAAAGAAAATAGGATCACTGTGACCGAGGGAAACTTAGTGGCTACTGTCTGCTTGACTAGAAATGTCTGCTGTGCTGTTATTATATACTCTCTCTCTGCCCCCGGGACTTTGCTTACAGACAGTCCCTTGTTGGATCCCCAAGCAAAACCAAACTCTTCACGTTTCTTTCTTTTCTGTCAATATATTAATTGTACGTACATTATCATATCATGTATTAAGCCTGCTTTTCTTCCAGTTCATAAAGCATTCTTTTTTCTGGCTCTGTACGCACCCTTCTCTTTTGCTTTTCACACTTTTGTCATCTGGGGTTGCTTGAATTGGTTATGTGCGTGTACATCAGTTTTTTTAATTTAGTTTTTTTTTTCATTGATTGATTGTGGACTTCTTACTCTTCTAGTAATTGATTTATAATTATAGCACCAACTCCTAAGTTAATAAAATGAGCAGCCTTGATTACTAGTTTTGATGAACTTCATCTCAGTTGATGGTTCCATTAGGAGAGAAACTTAATGAATCCATGTGCTTTGATGATGCAATAACATACAATTCGTTTATTAATGATGTTGAAATAATTAGAAATCAAGCATGCATTGTGTGAAATAATCAATTGATTAATGACCAGGAATTGGATTGATGGGGTAACTAACATTGTTGTCGTTCCTTCATCAGAATACAGCAGCTAATGGTTACTTCCGACACAACCACCCTGAGTTACTGGTTGAACTGGAGGGTCTTGCTTTGTGCAATCTGGGTATTTACGCCTATGGTTGTAGCATTCTTCCTTATACGGAAATATGAATGTTTGGGATCATGCAAAGGAAAAACTCAGCAAGAGGTAGCTCATTCGTTGTGCGGCAATCAACCGTGGAGATCATGTCTTAATCAAATTCACCCTATTTGGTTGTTGGCTTATCGACTTCTTTCCTTCTCTTTGCTTTCGGCGATCCTCATTGCCAAAGTTTCTCGTAATGGATTCGTCATGTTTTATTACTATACCCAGTAAGCTCAATCAGAGAGTGAGAGATAGCTTTTCTTGATGGACTCAAGGGACCTTGGCCTTGTTTTGATTACGTTTTGGCAATTGATGTTTTAAGTACCTGTTTCTCATTGCTTTCTTTTTGCTAGATGTACTCCTGAATTTTAACTTAGCTGTTTGAATGTTTTGGGGTGCTTAACAGGTGGACTTTCACTTCTGTTACTATTTATTTTGGGGTATGTGTTTGATTCTGCTTTCTATATGCCTCTGTTCAGCACCTCCAAATTTTGACCAAATTCATAATAACACCAATCTTTAATTGGTGCCATGTACATATTATGATCTTGGCATTTTCTTTTTTAGTTTGGATCACTGCTCTCCATTTATGGATGTTACCTGTATCACAAAACTGGATTTTATGAATCTCATGTTGGGAGAGACACCGAGCAAGGGTATTACATGCCTCT
Source organism: Populus ilicifolia (assembly GCA_015708895.1). Lineage (NCBI taxonomy): Eukaryota > Viridiplantae > Streptophyta > Magnoliopsida > Malpighiales > Salicaceae > Populus > Populus ilicifolia. Next base: position 569,791 of record SRLM01000031.1, on the reverse strand, counting down.
ACCTCATGGGGACAGGGCAAATGTACTGGAAAAAAGAAAATCCTCAGAAACCCCAGAGGAAATTCATTCTTCTCAAGCTGCAAGCATTTGTTGTTATCTTTTTCAAGTTATATTCCAGGTACATTTCTTTGTACTATCAAGTAGTTTTAGTGATACAGAGAAGGGCTATAATAAACAAGTTTCATGTCATGTTTCTTTGATTGGCCACTAGCCTCTAGTTTGTGAAGTAAACCTTTTGATCTCTTTCCATGAATCTAAGTTGCTGTTGTTCAGTTGTTCTTTTTAGTTGGTATCTGTATGTTTTACAGATGGTCTTAACTTCCTTCACAGCTATTTTCTTTTACTTTTCTTCTTCTTTATCTTGCCTTGGTCCAGGTATGCAAGTTTAGATGGAAAAAACATATATAATCTGTGAAAAAAATGAAATTTTAATAAATCTTGCAGTTTATCCTTGGCTGGGTTTTGATAAACCTTATCTCATGCATGTTCCAAGATCTTTCATATTGGGGGGGCACAAATTGACTCTTTCAGGGCTCTGTTCTGATTTCCTGATCCAGAACTTGAAATCTTAGACTCAAGGTTTAGTATTAATACAGCTATTGGGCATAGATGCTTTTGATACTTCAGTTGTCTTCTCTTCAAAATCTTCCTCTTAGGTTGTTTTCTTTTAAATATTGAAAACACTTTGAGGCATGTCATGAGAATATTATAGCTTCATGCAGTTGTTTGTTATCTAATTAGTTTTCTTTTTTATCTCTAATAAACAGATGACTGCTGGTGCAGTGATGCTTACTGATTCTATTTATTGGATCATTATTTTTCCGTTTCTTACCATCAGAGATTACTCACTGGATTTTGTAAGTTCTGTATGTTTTAGATGAGCTCTGGACCTGCATTTTCTTTGCTCTTTATTTCGTAGTTCTGTCTGTTAGTTCACTCCATTTAGAATTTATAGATATATACTTTTCTTGCAGCCTTACATTATGATTTGTTCCTTTCAGTTCTTGGCAGCATTATGATTTATGTTGAACCTGGATAAATCATTTTGCATCTATTCTTGTTTTTAGCAAATCAAAAAACTGCTGGTCCTTGATTGCTTCCAGACAGGTTGATACAAGATAGATTTCCTTTTTATTTGATATATTATATGTAAATCCAATAGCTGATGTTATTATAATATCATCTGCAGATCTCTTATCACATTTTTAGGCCTCTTTACAAGCTAGCTGCCTTTCTTTGTTGAGATGGATAAATATTGTAGGATTATGGTTAGCAAACAAGGAGACACTTGGGTTAAATGCACTTGGCTATGTGTTGCTTGATTGCGTGGGTTATTAAACACTCCTATTCTTATTTCCTTTTCCTATCTGTGCTTGTTGCATAGAGGTTGCTAATTAGGCTGGCTTAGTTTGGCAACCTTGTCTTTACTTTGGTTCTTCCACACGGTAGGCCTGTACATGAATACAAAAAGGTCTTTGGTGCTAAGAGGAAAAGCTTCAAGCTTGCTCCCTAAAATTATTACTCTTAGAGTCGTACTCCCCCCTCTCATGTAAGCATGTGAACCATCACGAAAATTATCCTGGTCACATGTAGACTAGGCGTCAACTTATACACAGTCTAGTTGACTTGACTATAACTACCATTGTTAGGTCTTTTCTTTTATGGGGAAGTAAATTGGACTTGCATGGTGTTACGTTATTTGTAATGCTTCATGGTTATGGTGAATCAGCTTCTAATCAACTCTTTTTTATGCTGCTGCTTGCGTTGTTGTCCGTCAATATGCTGTTCACTGTGCTGCTTGTTCTCCTCTATATCTGAAAAGTCCATGTTTTTCTTCATGTCAGTTAACAGTGAATATGCATACACTCAATGCTGTCTTACTTCTTGGGGACACAGCTTTGAATTGCTTGGTAAATTAATATTGTGTCCTTCCCTCCACCTTCTTTTCAGTATTTCGCTTTGAAATAATCATTGATTAGCTCTACTTGCTCATTTTCAGCCATTCCCTTGGTTTCGGGTTTCTTACTTCATTCTGTGGACGGGTTTTTTTGTCATTTTCCAGTGGATTGTGCATGCTTGTGAATCAATTTGGTAATTTATATTTCTCTTTTTTCTTTTTACATTTTTGTTTGTTTTTGTTTCACTTATCAATAGTGGTTTTCTGTTTGCTTCAGGTGGCCATACCCATTTCTTGACTTGTCCTCTTCATATGCCCCATTATGGTTTGTTCCTAGGACATCTCATTTCCGTATTCCTTGCAAAGTTTTCAGCTTAATTTTCCCAATAAAATAACTCTTAGATATACTTGAAAAAAAAGGATAATATCCATGTCTTGATGCATTCACATGTTGGTGGTTTCAAGGAGTTATCCTTCTGCAATGATCTACACTCATCCTATGTCATAACTGTTATTATTTTTTTTAACTGAAGATATTAGTATTTCTAGTTTACCTTATATCTCGTCCAAGGTTCAGATAATAATTATGGATTTTTGTATTACGAGTTTGAGAAAATTATATTTAGTTAATTCTCATATAAAATTTAGTAAGTTTCAAATATCATAGTCCAGGATACTATTTCTAAGCTAGTTGTGCACCCTATGACTTCCTTTTCTGCAGAAGGCTACTCTTATCAGAACTTCTTTTCTTCCTTTTATTGTCTCCTCTGACTGGTTAAATTAAGAAAATATGCCTGAGCTTCAAAGTACAAGTGTATCTGATTCCTTTCTGTTTGTGCTATGGATGTACAGGTACTTACTCGTGGCAATGATGCATATACCAAGCTATGGCCTCTTCATGTTATTTACCAAAATAAAGCATAACCTGTTGACAAAATGGTTCCCTCAGTCCTATAGCTATTAAAATAAAACAGCACTCTGTGTCCAAATTCTTCCCTCTCCATACACTGTTTTGTCCTAACTTCAAGTCCAGATGCCTTCACCCCGTGTTCATCTGGTGTGGCTGAATCTGAATTCTTGATCCTTGGAGGTATTATTTCATAAGAAAACAATAGCACGTTTGTTCAAATGTAGCAGGCTTTCTTGCGTTTTCCCTTTTCTTGTCTTTTTTTTTTTTTCTCCATTCAATTTTTCTACCTTCACTTGGATTGGAATCAAGACAGGAACACATGGCATATTTTAGACCACAATGGATCGAAGACATTCTGCAGAATTTTCACTGAAGCAGCATTGCACGTCACTTTGACAGAAAATGGTAAACGCAAGGAGGACAGGTGGGGTAATAGTTCTAGTATTTATGTGTAGGTGTGAATGTAACCTCGTTAATTGTAACCATTTCATGTACAAGAACGTGAAATGTTGCCAACACTGAAGTGATCCCTGGACCTTGTACTTTGATTTTTTGTTCTCTACTTTTGATGGAAACTATGCCAGCAGACGACCTTTGGTGGAAACAAGGCTCTGGTGGCAGATAATTAACCGGGTCAATTTCTCGCCGATTGATTTGCATAAGCAGCCTGCTCATGGCAATGGTAAGTTCCTTTGTGTGTACATGCGTGAAGATTTTATTTAATGAACCATCTCGATTGATTGCATCCATGGAGATTGTATTGGACGACTCCTGGCCATACCACCACAGTCGGATCCATTATCCGGTGGAGTCTGACCAAAATTTGAGTTTAAGTTGTTTCGTTGTGGTTTGCATTTGGATTGTTGAGAGAATAATTGTGGTTGAATTTGTTGCTGTTGGTAATTGTGCATTTATCGAATAACGTTTGCTGCACTTATCAAATAACGTTTGCTGTTTATACATTTATCAAAAGTTAAAGGTGTGTTGTTTATTCTTAATGTTATTAGGATCTAAATACTTGCTCAATAGTAATTCAAAAACAAATCTTAATATCTTCTCAAGATTATAGCTTGAATGCATTTCGTTGATTGACATTTGGAATCAGAAAATGAACTGCGGATGACATGGCAAAAAAAAAGATAATTTTTCCTTATTTAGTGATAGAAGTAGAATAATTCGGTGATATTTGGCAGTGCAGTTCAACAGTTGATTTGTTATTTTTTGAATTTTTTTTCTTTGATTTTTTTATATTTTTTTATTGTTTTGATATACTGATTTTAAAAATAAATTTTAAAAAATATTATTTTAATGCATTTGTATATTAAAAAAACATCTTGAAATACAACTTTTTCCAAGCTATCCCCTTGTAAAATAATTCAAAAAAATAAACGCTAAGAAATTAGAAAACCAATGACATGCTTAACTTGAGCTTTCAAAACTCACTGCCTGCAATAAATAAATAAATCTTACTGATAACGCATAAACATAGAATACATATTACTTTGACGAATTAATAGATAACAAGCATCATTACCTAGGAGGCAGGAAAAGGCACAGTAGTTATATTAACGTAGCGAGTAAGTGATGAGGTTGTTGATCCAAAACCAGTTTCATGATCCACAGTGATCCGATCATCAGAATTTCTGAATGCTTAATGAATTAAAATAACTGTCACCCCTATGAAAATTAAGATCATGACGATGATGGCCACCAACAAGAAAATCATGGTAACATCATCTGAGATGACAAGGGCTGAAAACCATCAAGGGATAGTCTTGTACAAGCTACAAGAATAACCATGCAGTCATCGTGGCTATAAGGACGATCAAGGATATGAGGTGCCACAGCAAGCTGAGGAAGAGAAGAAATAAGATGATGATAACATAGTTCATGCGAAAATACCCAGCATTCATTTTCATTCTTCGACCGTATTCTATAAATGTGGAGGGAAGACAGAGAGATTGTGGTTGGATCATTTCTTTCCATGATCTTGTTGTACGTAGGGTTGATGAGATCCTACCCTTTATATTTGAAATAATTTGCGAGTCTGATGATGGGTGTTCTTCTGTTGGGATGGTTCCGTATTTTGTCATATTCTCAGTAATCCACACAGAGAAAGAGGTTCCTGAGGAAATGCCTAGGAGGAAGTATATATGACACAACGATTAGAGAGACATAGAGGTTGTTTTGGCAGCAGCATGCAGCTAGCAACAAGCCCTCATTCCAGGAGGACACTTGAACTGCGTCTATTACTATGTGATTCGCCATCTAAAATTACAAATTTCAAACTTAAGAGTTTCATGTGCAGTTTTTTTTTTTCCTTCTCTTTTTTGACTTCCTAAACATCTTAAAGGAGTATGCAAAGAAGCATAACTAGGGAAGTTTAATATTTTCTGAAGTGATCCCAAATGAAATATTTTAACCAAAAATTCCATTCAATGAATCCCAGATTTTTGAGAAGCTCTCCATCTTGATTTTCAAGGTAGCGTTGGCACGAGCCTCTGCTTGAGCAGGGGTTTCTTCCTCTACAGTTGTTTGCACTGCAATTGCCATGAACCTTGTTTAGTGCAAATCATTTAGAAGAAAGAATTTGAAGGTGAAATCATCTTGATGGTCGCAATTGTTCCTTTCAATTGTAGGAGCAATGTAGCTTGCACTTACCATTGTTGTGATTATGTTCAGCCTCCTGTCTCAACTGCTTGCTCAATGTCTTTGCTGCCATGAAAACATTAGCAGGTCTTTCCCAGCCTTGCCCAAATACACCATAACCTTGCTTTAGTTGTGGTTGAATTAGGAATTCAAGAAGTGCCAATTCTTCCCTATCCACCCAGTAGATGCAGTTTACAGGACATGATTCAACTGATACCTGTAAGTTGACTTCCTCGTCATTTCCTTGACTCATTTACACACAAAGTACTGACATAAAAGCTGTGACAGGAAACACAGAAACATATCATGTTGTTAAAATTGTCTTATGGTCTCCTCGACAAGATCACGCTTTATTTACCTCTATTTTTTGGTCGTCATCTCCATATTGAGTTTTTACTCGTGCGCATCCAATTGATTCATCCAGGATGAATGTGTTGCTAGCATGGTGCACACATTCTCTGCACCCTGTGGAGTAGACTATTTTGATTTAGAAGCTGATCACATGCAGAACAAAAAATAGAAGGAAAAAAAAACAAGATTACTAGCTAATTAGTTGTCTCATGCATTTGTAAGTGCATGGGGGCTGTAAGATTGACCTATGCATGCATTTTCATCAACAAACAGAGCTCGGGGTCTCAATGGCCCTTTCCATGAGCTAGAACCCATGACATTAACATAGTTGTTTTTCCCTATCTGCACTGTCATATGACCAATGGAAGCATCATACTTTTTCCTAAGATCATCTGTCATCAGGACATTATAGGCTTCATTCAGCAACAGAGCGTCCTCATGGCCCTAAAGAGAGATTCAAAAAGGGTTTATTAGGATGGAAGCATCATATTTTGCTAATACTGGTGCTAGTAATTTAGAAATTAGTAATGGTTCATTGAAAGCACCTTATGTCCAGCAATATCAGGGTGATATTTCTTTTGTAACTTCCTATAAGCCTCCTTGATTTTCTGGTTACTGGAATCAACTGAAACTCCCAGCAACTCATAGTAATTCTTCTTTGTTCTTGCACTCCCTTCCCTTCTTCTATCACAACATCTGACAGGGGAGCATTTGTGCCTACATCTTGAAATCAAATTACTTAGTTACGTTTACTAAATCTGTGACTAAGTTCCATTTTCATCCAAACTAGAAAACATCATGTTTAAGAGAGAAAAAAGCGACTGACTCACTTGATAGAGCGCTTCAGATGATGTACAGACAAAAAAAAAGCAAGTTGTTTTGCTGTTGTTTTGCTTAGGAAACAAAGTATCAGTTTCAATTGGTAACAGATGCTTGATTATTATTATTTTTTAAAATAGAATCATCATCATTATCGACACTTTGCAGGAGATAGAAGTACCTTGAGATAGTTGTGGAAGGATTGAAGTAGCTGGCGTGAATTTGGAAAGCTTTTGTTATTGAAAGATGATCAATTGGGAGTAGAGAAACTGACATATCTTCCACTGCTTCTCTAGTTTCTTATCGATATGATATGATAATAAATGGTGACCAGATTCTGAAGCTATGGATAAGGAAACATTGAAGAATCCTTCCTTCCTAGTTCAGATATTTCTTTCTTTTAAGTGGGACACCACACACCACTCCCACTTCAGAAAGAAAGAAGGATATTTTCCTAGTTAAGTTTGAGTTTGACATAACGCCAATCACAATTATCCATTTCAGCAAAAAAAAGGTGCAAGGTACCCACAATATGAATCTTGAAGAAGCTAGTCGAATGTCCATTTCCATTGTAGACTAATACGTAAATAAGAACAAGAACTAGCCCAAGTCCAGAAATGAATGGATGGTAGCGCTCCACATATTAGAACAATTATTAGCAACAGAATGCTGAAAAATATATATAGTACGTGTTAGCTTCTATAGAAGATGCTTCGACATTTTCTGCTTGGTGAAATGATGTTGAAGAAACTTATGAGCTCAACCATAACTAGAGACTTGTCGATGCGTTTTAGCTATCAAGACGAGTTTCATCAAGCAGCATGCGGAAGTATCCCGGGTATCTTCACCAGCCAAGGTGGTGTACATTACTGATATGGCAAAGCGGGTGCTGGGATTTCAGTGGAAATTATGGATATGTAGATGGAGGGAAAGAACAGATGGAAAGATGGAAAAGAGAAGAAAATCACTATCTTAGAAATTACAGTTTGGAATAGTTCACCACTCAGTGGAATCCACCAAAGAGATATAAAACTAAAAACAAGCTAGTAATCTTTACTTTGATTTTCATCCATTCAGCAAATCTCTTCATAGATTCTTCAAAATATGCATTTTGAAGTAGGAAAGCTTAGGGTACAGGACCTCTTCACCCGTTAGGAAATGCCTAACAGTATTTTGTTGACATGGTCATTCATTTCCTAAGCTTGAACTCTTCACCTAAATGTAATCTTTGACTTTGATGTTGTAAATGTTACGAGAGACAATTTGCTGCAATTTCAACAGCGCTTGCGAGTTTCAATTTGTTTCTTGTGATGCCTGTGTGGCTCCTGCGTCAATTACTTATGCAAGCATTTGTATTCTTAGCTATTTTGTTATCCCGGTAATGTATAGAGGTCATCTCTTTCTTCCCTCGAGTTCTGTTTTTTGTGAGCTGAAACAGAAGCCCCCGAATTGGCTGCCACTGACACAAGTGCTGCTACTCGCTGCCATTTGCAAGAGCTTGATGATTTCCAAAAGCCATCCTGCAAGTTTTCATAATTTTGAGTTGTTTTGTAAAGATATCTATTATTACTGTTATTATAGTAAAAAAAAAACAAAAAAAAACCAGAAGGGTGTTTCCTTGTGCATCACGCTTCTCGCGCGTTCATAACACTGTTCATTTGCCCTATTCGTCAGGCGTGCTTTTTTACACTATGATCCCTATAGTTTTCTAATTTTACATCCAGGTAATACAACTTTATTTATTTATTTATTACATGTCAGTCTTTAGCAAAGAGAGCTTTCACCAGCGACATTTCAACCACAAAAGACAAGAATCTTCATGTTAATCGGTTTATCTTGAAATGAATAGTTTAATTAAGATGGTTAGAACTTTAAATAATGCTAAAAAGTGTAGCTTGGAATCCGAAAGGTATATTTTGATTTGATTTTGAGTTTTTAGATAGATTGCGACTTGTTTTGGGGTTATAGAGATTTTTAAAATGTTGTTTTGTTTTTAAATAAAATAAATTTAAATTTAAATTTTGGAGTTTAAGAAATACAAGTCTTGATTTTCTAGTGATTAAAAATTATTAAGGTGGATTCTAAGTTATTGATTGAAAATTATTGACGCAGAAAAAAAGTCATTTATCTCATTATATTTAAGTTTAAAACTTTTAGTTTTATACTGATTTTTTTATTTAGTTATTTTATTTTTTATATTTTAAAATAAAATAATTTTAGTGATATTATAAAAATTATATGATGATATCAAAGTTTGCAGATCAGATTAGTTGTTTTATATGATAATTTTAGCAATTATTTTATGAATAATTAATATAAATCTAATATGCATAATTTTATTTTAAGTTTCTCATGAATATTCCACGACAATAAAATATTAATTTTTTTACTTTTTGGGAATGCCAGATGCTTGATGATTATCATACCGTACAGCTTGCAGGAAAGCAGCTCTCCTCCCCATTGCCACACCCTAAGCTCCTCTACTTTTTTTTCTATGTTTTTTTAATTTATGTGAAAGCCCAAGCAATTTTATACATATCTTAATTAATTTTATAAAGTTATTCAAATTAATTTATATATATTTAAAATACAATTCTATAAATCTTAAAATTAATAACTATATAAATTTTTAATAATACTGAATAAACTCGAATTCATAATTATTAAAAAATAAATTTCTCTTAATCCTATAAATTTTAAAATTAATAATTATATAAATTTTTAATGGTAATGAATAAACTCAAATTTATAATCATTAAAAAATAAATTTAAAACCTCCTAATTAAGCTAATTAATTTGAGGTTTCTTATCCTCTTTTCTTTCTTGCACTGTTTATGTGTTATTAGACTGGATTTGTTAGGAGGGATAAAAAACTAGCAAGTCCAGTGTGTAACTTCTGGATCCAATAAGTCGCAACATCTAGTTCGCTGCTAAAACATCGAGTCCTAAAAGCCATCTTCCTTTGTCTGCGTAGCAAGGAACTCGTGTGGTGCAGTCAATAAAGCTCGTTTTCATGAATTGGCTCCAGCACTTTTCGACGCTTGGAAACGACTTCATGTGGCTGGTGTAAATTTAGAAAACGAAGGCAGGGCAGGCGCAGATGGATTGATCACTGTTCAGGGTTAACCAGTTGAGCTTTTCTGTCTTGAAGGGCTCAGTTATTATGTTGGTTGCACCACCATTATGGTGGCAGAATAGTGGCCTAACAAAGTAGAATCGCGTTAGCTTGGATTAGTTGTTGAGGCAGTTACAGGTAGAGTCAGATATCTTCTGAAAAAAGCAGTGAGGATTTTAGCATTATGGCTACGAGAAACCTGAATCTTAACATGGCTTCTAATTTCTACTAGTTGAGGGTGACAATCTTGATTCATCTGAGGTAAAAGAGAATCGACTAGCATTTCATGCAAGGGCGAGTTTAATAGTCAAGGTAAATCCCAGCTAAAGACAGCTGATATTTCATAATGGATACACAGCTCAGCTTAGATTCCACGGCAAACAGAAATGTCGGAGGAATAAAAAACTACTAGTCATTATAGAACGCAAAGACACTTTCAAAAGACAAGAACTTAAACCAAACACAACGGTTAATTATTGCAAGGCATAACTGAACCTCCATTAAGCAGAAGCAGAAGCAGGGGCAACAGCTCCAGCATCAGCAAGCAGAGGAACCAGCTTTCCTTCCTGGTGCATGCCTGTGGTTTCTGGAAACAGTAAAAGGAGCCCCCCCGGTGAATAATAGAGTAAACAATTAACAACGGAATATAGAGAAAGAATGGGAAGGCATACTGTCACAGCCGCCGATGTGGTTGCCGCCGATGAAAACATTCGGCACGGTGCGTTGTCCAGTCCACTCATGCAACGCTGATTGTATTTCACTTCCATCCTCTTAGGAACACAAAGAAGAACATGCATGTACCATAATCAATTAATCAAACCCCTGATTAACAGCACATAAATTCACACCCTTTCAAGGGAATACATAGGTCTATTCAACCTTTAGAAAATATTCAAAAAGACAAACAAGCACGTGAGACACGCAAAAAATCACACAGAGGCATAGCATATAATCATATATTTCATAACAACAGGTATGATTGATTGATTGGATATGGATCTCATCACCATAACAATAGTAGCAAGACCATATATTTCATGATTGATTGGATCACATAACACCCTATTTCTTTTGATTGAATCTACATGCCTTCTTTCTTAAAACTATTTAGGGGCAAGAAGATTCTATTCTAAATGGCAAGACTGCCTCTATCAATTCTACGAAAACCCTCCGTTTCCTTCACCGATGGAGTTTTACGATGAATATGACCGAATCACAATTTCTTTTATAAATAAATTTAATAAACAGTAAAACAGAACAAAAATCAAAGTAATTTCCAAAAATATTAATCATTTTGTCAAGAGCATAAGCATGCAAATGGGAAAACTCACTCTCGGTATCCAATTCCACAGCAGTGTATTTGGCTCCTAATTGATTCAGAAGCTCCTTCACTCTGACGCAAAATGGACAGTATGTCTTGCTGCGAGCAAAGTTTTTCAAAAGAAATTAACATTACACAAATTAATAAATCTAAAACGAAATATAAATAGATCCGTATGATATCTAATAGAAAGAAAACCTGAAAACCACCACGGAATTGGTGGATACCAGCTCCTTCGCCTTGTCCATTGCCATTCTCTCTCACGCACACAATATCTTTTCTTAACCCTAAATTCCAAGTAATATTTCCAAACGTTCTCCGTGCTTTACCGTCTCTCTATATATACACATAAAGTTGAGAGGCTGAAGCGTGCAAGTAAAATCCAGTGGTGGAAGGACCACTGGACCACATATTATATATTACTTTTGTGTTGTGGGCCATTAATTTACCAGAACCAGAAAGTCAATTTTAATTAGTCATCTTCCATGAACATGGCCGATAAATGGAGTCCATCCCGTAATCTAATATTATTAATCAATCAATAATCAATAAAAAATAAAATAGTGGCCGGGTCAGCGATGCTGACAGCCACTGCCACCCCAACATCTCCCTCTTCCTATGCAAGAATCTGGGCGTCAATGAAGATTAATTTCTTAAAAAAATGATTATAATGCAGTGTTCACATCACCTGGTATATTTAAAAAGGATTAACTATATAAATATAGTATTTAACAGTTAAGTTTTAAATTTATTTTTAAAAAATTATTAGTTTGATTCTCGTAATCTAATAAAAACTTCTATAATTATAAATTTCAAAGTTTATAAAATTAATAAAAATACATGTAAACAGGGACAGAGATAAGAAAAGAGAGAGGGGCTGCAAAGAAAATCTTGTTCTACTCTTTCCTTAACAATTTTTATATTTTTAATCTAAATAACAAAATAGCTAATATTTTAGTTCTTTTTAATTTTATTTTTTGATTCCATTTCTGCATGCAAGTTAGTTAGATATCCATGTTAATAAAAAAAAATAACAAATTTTATTACATTCACAATTCCACGTATTAAACATTTAGTGCTGGTATCCATATGCTAAAGTGTCCACGCCCCAGTTAAGATACATGCAAGATCTTCATATTTAAGAAATTATCAACAATTCAAGTATTAACCTCAAGAACCAGACGATGATTAAGGTTCATCTGGATGCGAGAGGGCAAATTTTTTCGAGTTTTGCTTCCTTCATAGTATTAATTGTTTTCGTTTCAAATCTCAGTCAATTCTGATCTAAAATTAATTTTATTATAAAATTAAAAAAATTATTCAAACAATTTTAGACCCACTTAGTGCTTTGGATAAGAATTTCTCACCTAATGCTTTGTATAAGAATTTCCACGTTCTATTGATTGCCATAATATTTCAAAAGCGTCCACTTCAAGCTATTATGGTAGATGTTAAGGTTATTATTTAAAAAAATATTTTATAAAATATATTTTTTATTGAAATTAATTTAGTTTTTATATATATTTGGTTAAAACTATAGTTAAAATTAAAGTTGAATAAAAAGTAATTTAATGTATTTGGTTAATAATGTTTTTGAAATTGAAGTAATAAAATAATATATATATATATATATTAATATTGATGGTTTTTAATTTAAATATTATAAATTTAATTATTTTTATGACATTATAAAATAAATAATATTTTTTATTATTTCATTAAACTATCTATAATTCCATCACATGTAAAATATATCTAACAAAGACTATAGTTTTTTTTTATTTTTTAAACGCGCAACAATATCAGGTATAATATAATTAGGAATAAAATTAGAATTGCAATCAAATTTTATAAATACTACGTCATCAAGCGATCTCTGTTTAATTTATATAGTGTTATTGAATAATGTTAAATACTAATTTTTTTTGAATAAAATACAATTAAAAAATAAAAAATAATTTTTATTTTTTATTTTACTGGGTCGGATCTAGTTCAATGCATGTTGAGCTTTAGACTAGACCATTTCGACTAGAATAATATAATATAGCATTATATACTGTATTATATTATTCATGTTAATTATATTGTTGATTAAATATGTATAGTACATATAAAATGATAATTAATTACTTTTTTCTAGCATAATTAGCCCAAACAATAAGCATGAAGTAGTAATTAATTACTTTTTTCTCCTCCGCTTTTCGTATAAAAAATATTATGAGACCATAAACAATAAATTATTATTTTTTAACGAATAAATTACATTCGTTTTTTAAATAAAACACATATACAACCTCTCAAAGAAACGCTCCATAGACTTGCCTCCACCGGTCGTCCTCTCTGGGGCAAAAGTTTCCCAGAAATGTTATCCGCAGAGTGTCAGACAAGAAATTTGAAGAGAAGGGAGTCACATTAGGATTTAAAACATTGTCGGCATAGCATGGACAAGTTCCATTTGGCAACTTGAAACAAGAAAGTCTTCTCTCTCCATTTGATGTCATTTATAATGACTGGAATCTCTTGGTCCACGTGTTAGGCCAGATTTTAATCCAAGTCTTTTCATATAAGTCGCTCAACATGTATGATTTAACAACCAGATGGGGCTTGGGGATAGCCATCTATTCGAAGACTAGATATTTTGAAGGCAAGGCAGAGTTTCCCAGATGACTCTATTCGTGAGCCTCAAGGGAAAGCAAAAAAATAGTAGATTAGATATTTGAAGGGAATCCAAGTACTTTTAGATCGTTAGCCCTATGGTTATTTTTGCTTGTTAACATGATTTTTTTGTTTTAAAATAAATAATATGGTATAAAAAATTGGTGTGGCATAACAGCTTATATATATTGTGATTAGACATTCAAATTTAATGTTGTTCAAAAACATAACATTTTAAGTAAACTGTGAAACTAGCTGTATAAGTTCTGATGAGTAGAAACGAGAGAAAAGGAGAACACAAATACATACCAGAATAATTTAAAATTTTAACACTGTTTAGAAATCCAACATTTTAAATAAATTGTGAAATGGATTGCACAAATTATGATGAAGAGAGAGAAAAATCTAAAATACACACCAAAATGACTTTAAAATTTAACATCGTTAGGAAACACAACATTTCAAATAAATTATAAAATGGACTGCATAATTATGATGAGAAAAAAGAAAAGAGAGAGAAAAATCTTAATTACATACCTACACTTTAATTATAATATTATTATTATCATTAAAAAAATCTCATTAAAATAATTTTTAATGATGATTATAGTGAGTTATACTTGTTGTCAAATACAAGTAAACCACCTATCATCTCTCAATCTCAAAAGTAAGCATAATATTTTTCATTAAATCTCTCTGTCAAGATATTTTTAATGGTAGTGATAAGATATTTTTAATGGTATTGATAATTTATATAATGATGTACTCATGGCTTCATTAATTGTGCATTCAAAGTCTCTTCCTTTTTTGTCTTTTTCTCCTCTTCTCTAATCAACATGTACAAAGTATGTTTTTACGCCAATTTTTTTTACAATTGTATTATTTTGCCCATTTTCTTTAAAAATAAAGTGCTAATTTTCTAAAAACAAAATGCCGAGTTTTATAGATGGCTTGGAATCTCACAAGTGCTCAACCATTCTGTGATAAATTGCATGTCAAAGAAGATTAAAAATCACAAATATTTCAACCCCGCCCTCTTTCAGATTTTCAAGCAATCGCATCTCAATCAACATCCAAGCTCGTTAATGGTTTTGTTCTTGGCGAAACTCGGGTAGCAGATGCAGTTCTTTGATGCCTAGACATCAATACGTGGAGCACAAACATGGCACTGGTCTTGTGCAGATAATACCCTCTCTGATTGTTTTCTTTGGGAAAAAGAAAATTCACTCAATAACCTAAATTGGATATGGATCTAGCATTGCGCATATTCCTCTGGGATCAATAAAATGAACACTGCATAACATTAAGAGTTTGCAGTGAGACATTCATATCATCAAACCCCAAAGGGAAAACTTCCAGGGATAAATTGAAATTGACCCTTTACGTAATGCTGTGAAAATTGCATCTACTATGATGATCAAAACAATTAAAAGAGTATGTGGTATATGCAAATTTTATCCCCATCCTCGGAATCTCATATTACCGTCACATGATAACACTCTCCGCTTAGACAACAGCTGGCTCTTGAAGCTTTGTTTCTAGATTTCGTGCAACGGCATCAATAAACTCTTCAGTATTAAGATAAAATTCCCTTGATACCCTGCATGCGTCAACAGTATCTCAGTAACTATGAGTATAACTTTCTTAACAAGGCATGAAAAAATCATCATACTAAAAGTTTTGAAGGGGAAAG
The DNA here is from genome assembly GCA_015708895.1 of Populus ilicifolia. Lineage (NCBI taxonomy): Eukaryota > Viridiplantae > Streptophyta > Magnoliopsida > Malpighiales > Salicaceae > Populus > Populus ilicifolia. The sequence continues at coordinate 554,381 of SRLM01000031.1, read as the reverse complement.
CGCTCCATATAATGTTTGAAAGACTGGAGGTCACTTGTTCTGACTGATTCAATTACAACCACTCCAGCACTGGAACCAAACAGTGTACTTTTACATGAAATCACCAACTGTTTTTTTTTTTTTCCAGATTTAAACATGTGAAGTAGAGAGCTCCTAAAAGTGGAAGTGAAAGAAAGGAAAGAAAGCCTCATGGTACCATTTCTTGGATGAAAGAGGAATTGGATGGGTCGGAATAAATTAAATTGTCAACTGGCTTCAGAAGTCAAATCCAGTCATGAAGGTTTTTACATGCTAACTGAAATTCCAGAAAAAGATTCACAACAGAATCACCCTACATGGTCATGAACCTAATAATAAGAACTGAATTACTTATACATGTTCTATAGAAGTTTTAGAATCATTCATTTTTATTTTTTTTTAAGGTTTACATGAACCTGAGCCAAATCCTTCACCCACGTCATCAGAAACATTCGTTCTCCACAGTATGTATCAGTAATTCACTTCTTATTATTAGGTAAATGACCAACTAGGGTGATTCTGTTGAATACTGGAATTTCCAAAAATTGAACTTACAGAGATGAACAAAAATGATCCAGCCAATAAATTATGTGGACAAGAACATGATATACAAGCACATTACCACTTACCTCGGGCCATGGGTCAAAATGGCAAGATCCTTGGTCATTGCTCCTGCCTCCACAGTTCCAATGCATGAAGCCTCCAACTTGAGAACAAAATCAAGCAACCTTTCATTGTTATCCAGCTTGGCCCTAAGAGAGAACGGACAGGAATTAAAGAAAAATAAAAAGCATAGACTCATTCATTCATTTGCCTGATGGTAAAGTTAATTAACAACAGTTTGAAAAATACTACAGAAATTTTAAAGAAATGAAGCTGCTTTATTGAAGCTTATGAAGAGCATATCACAGTTCACAAAAAAAGAAAAAGAAAACATACAGCCAGAGACAGAACAAACAAATTCTAAACTTGGATGAGGTTATGAAGAGGAACCAGCAATAGGAATAATATACAAGATGAAATCAAAATTGAGATAATTTATCTGTTTCATTTTTGGTTAATTAGATGAAGCAAACAATACCTATGCTCTAAACCCCGTGTCCATGCAAATATTGAAGCAATACTATTTGTGCTGGTTTCCTGTCCCTTTTGATTCAACCGGAAATGCCGGGTTACAGTCCCGTGGGCTGCCTCAGCTTCCAGTGTCTTTCCATCAGAAGATAACTGTACATCTTGAAGTTATAAGATTTTGTAACTACTGAATAAAGAAAAACTCAGCATTGAGATTAACACCGGTAATTGGATACAAACCAATACAGAGGTCATGAGGCCTAGTGAGCCAAATCCTGCCCAAAAGAAACCAAGTTTAGACTGGTTTGAATAGAAAAATTGCATACTGAATGCATTCTTCAGATCATTCACACCAACAGAGTTGTCATTTATCTGTTCATTAAGTTACTTGGTATCTCTCTTCAAGAACCATGTAAATATTATCTTTAATAAAAGAGGACTGCAAAAGAAAAAACTGAAACAGAGTTGGTCCATTGCTATCAACCATGGCACTTCAACCCAAGAAACTGTAATAATGAAAATAAATATATTTTAGATTAAATTTTCAGCACAAAGCAAGACCAGTTTAACCTACATCAAAAATAAAAAGTTTAAAACATGATTTTGCCAAGCAATTAAAAAAAAATACTGATTAGAAAAAAGCTCCCTCAGAAAATGGAAAAAATAGCCAGAATATAACAGTGTCCTCAGCATTCAGATAAAGGAACAAGAACCATATTGATGCGTGTAACTCCAAAAGGTTGGAACAAGTTACAGCACCTTGAGCTAGTAAATCACTTAAAACATCTCCATCATAGTTTTTGCAAGCCCAGACATATCCACCCTCACTTTTTAATGCATAAGCTACCATGTCATCAATTAGCCGATGCTCATACCTAAAATACAAAGTCTTTGAATCAACCATTTTTAATAACAGTGATAAAAGAGATACAGAGAGTCATCCCACACAATTGATAGAAGCATACCATATTGAATTTTCTTCAAACTTCTGCTTCCACTTTTCTTCATATAGCTCCTGGAATATGTCCTTAAACCTGTGAAATACTATATCAGTGAACAGTTTTTTGGATTTGTTTCAATTGAAAATTGGAGCATTAATTGATGAATCGATAAAGGTCAAAGTTCAGAGACATTTATTGCATCACCAAAAGAAAAGGAATGGAAAGAAGTTCATTATAAGAAGTAATTACCTGCCATCATATTTCTTCAGAATAGTGTTTTTGGTGCTCAAGTAAAGAGGCCACTTCTTTGCAAATGCCAATGACATTGATGACTCCGCAAAATTTCGAATAGACTGGCCAATCACATAAAGATTAGGAAAATAACTGATTTAGGGCAATCAACATATTTGAGAATAAACACATGGAGAAGCAACCTCATCAACATTATACATTGCAAGAGCTATGCCTGGGCCTTTGAAATTATAAACATCAAGCTCTACTGGGACTTCACCATCTTCTGGGACTAGTAATAGGAAGAGAAATTTGCTAAGCAACAATAGTAGCTCAGAAGAATAGAGATTCTCAAGTTAGTTACTTGTATATGCAGCAATGTTGAAACTGAAATCAGCTCACCAAAAACCATTTTAAGCTTTCCTGGCCCTGGAATGATTGTGTCTGTGGCACAATATTGATCACCAAAGGCATGCCTACCAATGCATATGGGTTTCTTCCAACCTGTAGATCAAATCTATAAACAATAAATGGTGTCTCGTGATATTTAATAGGTATGCAAGCCTTACAGTAGGAGAAAAAAAATTACCAGGGACAATTCTTGGAATGTTTCGACAGAGGATAGGTTCACGGAAAACAGTACCTATACAACAGAAAACATTAAAAAAAAAGAGAGATGAGTCTAATATAAATATGTCCTGAGAGAAGCTAAACAATATAACTTCATTGTTCCAACACAGTATCAAGATAACCCAAAGGCAGAATAGGCAAACAATGTGTACTTCATTGACCACATCTATACAACACAAACAATGAGATGCGAGAATTGTCAACACTCAAAGGACACCTCACAGCTTCAATATTCTCCATCTCATTCAATCATCCTTGTTATACTCAAATTGAATTATGGAATGCCAGCCAAATTACTAACAAAGCCTGCTAGAGATTGTGAAAAATCAGAAAAGTTTCTAGACTTCTAGTAAATATTTCAACATGTTTCATTCCACTCCTCTACATCCTAGTGTGTTTATGAGAAAGAAAAAATGAAAGAAAAAGGTAAAACGTTATTTGTAGATTATAAATAATTTAGTAAGCTTTAAAAGGTATTTTTTTAATTATTATCTGCAAAAGAAAACAAATCAGTTGCAATAAAATTGCCCAGAAGAAGGGAGAACAGCCAGATAAGAGATTCATGGTCCTCAAGAAATCTTATACCTATTGTGCATTATCTAAATATACATAATTTAAAATAGAAATTATATCACCAAGGGCTCAAGGTCATGAGCAACTTCAATCTAAGATATAGGTGATGTAGCATGTTTATATCTAGTTGATTTTCAAATTAAACTCCTGAAACAAGCAATAAAATCTAGAATTATCAAATAAAAATTATAGTAAAACAATAATCTTAGAAATCTTGCTTCATTTTCTATCAATAGGCTATGGATGGCTAACTGTTATAAATTGCTTATAATGGTGATGAAAACTTGAATTTGTATTCATATTATTCTCAAGCAGAAGAAAATAGGACAGTTGGCTGTTTTACCAATTGCTTCACATGCAACCATACATAAATCAAAACCAAGCTGTTTGCATTGAAAGCATGAAATATTTCATAAAAGTATGGGAGAACCAAATTTATCAAATACAGACCATTTAAGATGTTTCTAATAGTGCCATTAGGACTCCTCCACATAGACTTCAGGCCAAATTCTTTAACTCTAGCCTCATCTGCAGAGAATGGAAACCTTAAAACCATATGCAAGCTAAATAAACCATTATAAATAAATTTTTCATAAAGTAAAGTAAACCAATTAACATGTACTACGAAGATTTTATCAGTGTTTGAATCAACTGTTGCAATCAACATTGTAAGCAAGTTCTGGAAACTATGTTTCCCAGCAGTCATTAATGAAGCCAAAAAATCAGGACAGAGACCAGAATGACCAACCAGGAGTTATTGTAGCACACTTAACAGCAACATTGTACCTGCAATGCACAAACCACGAGAATAACATGTTTCAGCAGAGTTTATGATATTCCAAGCTTTTAAATATCAAACTATTCAGTATAATCATGTGAACATGTGTGTGTCAAGACCTCTTTTTGCAGGAAAAATTATATGCTATTTTGAAGAAATTACTAGGCCAAGAAAACAACAAACCCTCAATATAGGAGTCATTAGGATATCAAACCAAGAGGAAAGATCTTACTAGCATTCAATTGCAGTCATTATGCCCTATCAAGAGAACAGCAGTATCTTATGTCACTACTGTTTCCCACTCTCTCTATATCCATTATGGAAAAATGAATCTTTCAGTCAACAGGGAAAAAAAAAAGAAAAAAAAAACAAACGAAATGAAAAGGAAATACATGACCAGAAATGCTCCAGCAACCAGGACGCTCTCTGCTTATATCTCCAGAATCGAATGCACACAATGTGTAAATGTAAAATACTTACCGCATACAGTTCAAGATAGTTCTACCAATACTAATGCCTAATTATTTACAACTGATGGTAACACAATTAGTTCAAATTTCAAAGTGTAAACCACCGCATGTTCTTAGCAGAAAAATTTACGCAAAGAGTACGGAGGAATGCAATTCCATAAAATTGAGGTCGTTAAATAAGAAAACTTACTCGAGAGCCGCATGAGCACTTTCTACAGTGACCTTATCATCAGTAGCATCACGATTCAATATACCCAAATCAAAATACTTGATATCCAAATCCAGATAAGGATATATAAGCTGTAACCACCAGGAAAATAAAAATCCCCATTACTACTAATCACTCAATTCCTGATTGTAAGGCAGCCTTAATCCCAAATAGATTGAATCCGAAACAAAATGAAGCAAAAATAATAATATAAAAAATAAAAGAAAATAAGCACACAAACAGACCTTTTCTTTTATCATTTTCCAAATTATCCTCGCCATTTCATCACCTATAAGTAAAAAAAGGAAGGAAAAACAACACAACATTAAGAAACAACGCGTAATGAAAAAATTATCAAGGAAAATAAACTGATAAAAAAAGGCTCTAATTCGACAACAAAATCCACGAATTTGAAAGTTATAAAATAAATTAAGAATAACACAACACAATAGACGCATTAAAAAGACAAAAATAAGGGTTTAAGGGGGTCTTTTTGTTTATCTTAGTTACTGTCCAGGATAGGTACGATAAGATAGATATAATAATAGAAACTGCAAATCAATTTCAGTAATCGAAACCAAAACAGGAAAAAAAATTAATAACCGAAAAATGTGCAAGAAGAGAGTAGGGGTTTAAGGGAGTCTTTTATTTATTTTGGTTACCGTCCATTTCAACGATGGGATTTTGTACTTGAACCCGATCAAAGCCACTTGAAGAAGAAGAAGAAGAGAAACATCGAAGCGAAAGGGCGCGAGTGAAGTGAGAAGCAGGAGAAGAAAAGGTGACACGATTCTTGACAAAAACACCCCCTGATATTCCATTCCCGTAATTCCGAGAAATGGAAGAGAAATGGAAGAAGTTAGGGTTTCTTCTTATTGTGTTAGCAGCGGCAGCAACTCCCGGCATCGCACCTAGTTTGATTGTTGTTATTATATTCTTAGCAGCAGCACCGCTACAACTGACTCTTTGCATTCACTCCTGTTATTGAATGGAATATGACAACACACTCTTTGCGCTTTCTGCTATTCTGTCTTTCCTAGTTTCCGTTTTTCTCCCTCTCTATCCTTTTTTTCCCCTTAAATGTTTTAAATGAATAGATTAAAAGGTATCCTTTATAGTTTATTTAGTTTTTTTATCTATAACACTAAAAAAAAGTGAGTTTTTTTTATATTTTATTATTCATATAAAATAGTAAAGAAACTTAATATTTTTTTAATTAATTTATAATAAGTTTAAATTACAGCTAAGTAAATGGAGGATTATGTAAGTACACAGGTTAAATAACCAAAATTATAATGTACAGCAGGCATATTATAATGGTATTTGTTTACGTAGTTGTAGTTATGTTTTAATTAATACATAATTTGTATCTATTTAGTAAAGAAAAAAATTAATTTATTATACATAGATTTCATATAACTTTTTCAGTTAAAATACAATTAAAAAGTTAAAAATTGCTGATTTTTATTAATTGTTTATATTAATTATATTGTTTAGTGAATAGTGCAATTCACTATATTGTTCATGTGTGAATTGCATTGTTCATGTGAACAGTTCACTTACACTTTCATATAGTTTTTTTAGTATTTATTTAATTTTATTAATATTTTTAAGTGTTAATTTTATTAATATTTAAAAAAACTAGTTCAAAGTGAATTAAATTTATTTGCATTGTAATGTAAACAATATTTTTTTCTTGAAAAACCAATATAGAGTAAATTAAATTCACTCTTAATATCAATTTTATACTAGATAATATTTTATCTAATTTTATTACACACTTAAAAAATTATAAAAACTATAATTCTTGTCCAATAAATTTTATACGTAATGAAATTATAAATATTTTTATAAGATAAAAAAAATATTTTATATAAAGTATTATTTATTTCACGATATAATATGAGTAATTAATTCTATAATAGTTAAATTTAAAATCATCAATATTAATATATATTTTTAAAAATTATTTTATAACTTCAATTTTAAAAGTTTTTTTAATCAAACACATTAAATTACTTTTCTTTCAACTTCAATTTCAACAACAGTTTTAACCAAACATCTATTTTTTCAAACCAACCTCAACTAAAAATATTTTTTATAAAATAATTTTTTTCAAACCACAACCACAACATTTACCACAATACCAAACAAACTCTTAATCTCACTCAAATAAAATACATCAAGAAATTTCACCCTCACATCGAGAGCTGGGGCTGCCTCTTTTCAAATTATTAAATACTATTAAATGATTTTCTTTCACCCTTTCTCCTTTTGGATACTTTGGTTGTTGGAGGCTTACTTTTTCTTTTTTCTTTTTTTTTTA